>JASAMX010032049.1:0-39191 GCA_030248175.1 Microlaimidae sp. YZB2_3 | reverse complement strand
CCCCCCGTTTTATTGCCCCCCATCCAAAAATGAAAAAGTACCCAAAAATTATGGCGCCATTTTCGACCTATTATGACACCATCATCATGTTGCCAATTTTTTGCAGTTTTTAGCCTATTTCAATGCATTTTAAACCATTTTAGACCTATTTTTACATTATTTTCGCTTTTTTTGTCCTTTTTTTTCTTTTACCTTCTTTTTTTTCTTTTTTTTCTCCTTGTTTTCTCTTTTTTTTGTTTCTCCTCTGTTTGCGCGTCCCCCAGTTTTATTTACCTTCTGTTTCAAAAAAGTTTCCCCCCGTTTTGGAATTGCCCTCCGCTCTCAATAAAACCCGGGTGGGGGGAGTGCATAGGTCTGCCCTTCTCCAAAAACAAAAACATCTCGGCCGTTTTTCTGGTATTGTTCTCCAGCATTCGGCAGGCTGCCCACCTATGCCTGTGAATATAGCCCAAACTAAAAAAATCCCCCAAAAAAAAAATAAAAAAATGACCCTTTCCCGCTAACCTATTTTTCCTGTGAAAGAGCGATAGATAGCAAACGAAATAATAATATTTTTTTTCAAAAATGTTTTTAATATCAGTGTATTTTTTACAGGTCCATGTGGTGGAAAAACCACAGGTCAAGATCGTCTGGCGACATTTTTTGAAAATCTCGGATGGAAAGTATACCGAGTTCCTGAAACTGCTACAGTTTTATTAAAGTGTGTTTTAATATTTATATTTTTACTGTTGATTGTAACACGTTGAAATGCCTATCATTTTCATAGATGAACACGGTCAAAAAGCCAGAGGGGGGTGTTTACCCCGGGTAAATGACATTTCAAAATCTAGGAGGGAGTCGTAGGAGAAGTCGAACCCCCCCCTAGCTTTCTAGGGGGGTCGACCCAGGGTGGAAGATTTTGAAACCTAGAGGGGGGTCAGGTGGGGTCCCATTTCCGAAGCAAAATACTTTTAAACCATTAAAGATCTAATAATAGTTTTTTATAAGATAATACTACTTTTTATTGAATAAAAAGCGATATTCAGGTATAAAAAGGGTGTAAAATCATGAATTTGTGTAAAAAAATTCACGTTTTTTGAAAGAAAATGTAGTATAAAAAGAGTACTTAAAATTTTCTCGAGAGAGGAGGGGGGGAATCAGATTTCAAGATCTAGAGGGGGGTCAGGGGTAAAAAATTCGAAAATTTGGGGGGAGGGGAGGGCCCTCCCTGGATTTTTTTCTAGGGGGGCCCAAAATTTCGAGGCTAGGGGGGGGTGGACCCCACCCTAACCCCCCTGTTTATCTATGATCACTTTGCCGTGGCAGATTTACAGGTACTTAATAAATAAGTTGTGCTGTGGAAATTGTTAGCTCAGCAGACTAGGTTGAATGTATACGGACAGGAGTTTACGACCAAAGCGAAGCGTCAAGTTTGTTAACCTGTCTGCAGAATAGGGTTCGAAATTTTTTTTGGGGAGGGGGTTGTTTTTGTTGTTGCGGACGTACCCGGGGTTTCATTTTAGGGGAGGACGGGGATTTTGACGGATTTCGGTACAAAAAAAAATTAGGAGGGAGGGGGGAAGGGGCCCGCCCCCCTTTAATTTTTGAAAATGTTAAAAAAGCAGGGATAAACGAAAATAACGCTGTATAATACACTGTTTTTGGCCTAATAACGCATTATCAAATGTTTTTAGCGGTAAAAACATGTTTTCTTATTTAAAAATTACATTAGCAGACATTTGCAGAGTCCGAATTTCAAAAAAAGGGGATTTGGAAACCTTTTAGAATCCCTGGCTACGTCCACACTGTAAACCAAAACAGATAAGCAGCATCGTCATGTTTTTTATGGTATCTGACAGCTTGGAATGAGAGTCTCCAAAATAAAAAAAATTATTACAGAATCAAAAAAATCAATTTTTTTCCAAAAAAAATTCTCAAAAAAGTCGAAGGCACTAACGTCAAGGGGGTATCACAGACACACAAGGTGATTAAATTGAGCTATAAATGCTCTCATTGTCATTCATAACATCTAAAATATCACATATATTAATTTAAACGAAATCTAAAACTATCGATCTGACAGCTTGGAATGGCGATTTTGAATCCATAGAGAATGCGGCTCTTAAAATCTAGTAAGGGGTAAAGAGCCAGGAAAGGTCCGGTTTCCAAACAATGTTATTTTAGATCATTGATTCAAATTTTTTAGCACTAATATAAAATTTTATACACCAAAATAGGCTTTTTATGTATAAAAAGAATACAAAAGTACTGTTTTTCACTACAAAAATGTGTTTGTGACAGTAAATATTGACCTAAATTTATACCCAAAATTTGGTTAGGAAGGGGGTATGTGGATTGAGAATTCCAGAGGTGGTAGGGTGTCTAAATAAAAAAAATTTTGGTGGGAGGGAGCGCCTCCTTGATTTTTCTCTGGGAGAGGGGTCCAACATTTCGAGGCTTGGGGGGTGGACGGACCCTACCCTACGCCCCATATGCTCATGTAAGGTTATAGTATACTTCCCCCAAGGCCCCAACCCCCTTCGCCCTTAACTTTTTGTCCATATATGGTTATGAATAGTAAAAGCTGAATATTGATTCTGAATAAGTAATGTGCAATTTTAGGGGTGGTATACTTTTTGGTGAACTTAATGCTGATCAGGTATACAAGTTTCAAGAAGACTTGCTGCTCACCTTAATTCACATAGAAAATACCTACTTTCATCTAGCAGAACACATGGAAAAGAACTGTTTAGTAATTTGTGACCGAGGATCTTATGATCCTAAAGCTTGTATGTTTCTTAATTTATTCATTTCTTAGTTTTTTAAGACTACAGAGACCAAGACAAACAAGGAGGTTTGACCGGTTAGATGTATCATCTTTAAGTGTATGCTACTTCAAAAATTTTTAGGCTAAAAATTAATCAGTAGGCACGAGCAGTTGCAAAAACAGCTACAACAACAAGCTGTTTTGATCTGGAAAGTACACCACCCCCCAAAATTTTCCTCTATTTACGATTTTAGATTAGATGGGTATGGGTGGGATTAAACGAAAAAAATCAACATTCCAATAATGGGTTTGCTAACTCAACTCCCAGCTTTTGGCGTGAGATAAAACATAAGAGGAGTTAAAGCCTCTTCCAATTTTCAAAAATAGAAAAAAATGGTTTCGACGTTTTACTCACAAATACCATTTTATAACGCTATCAAAAGAGGACAAGTGTTTTGATAGTTTTTGCCGGATACAGGTTGAGAAAATTAAATAAAATGAAAATGAATGTGATTCTTATTTATTCTCGGAAATCTTAAAATTTTGTTTTTTTTTAAATGTTTTTACTAACTACGAACTAAATTATTAACACACATAAATCTTAAAATGCATTTTATTTAGAAAGTTCATGCGATTTATAATTAGCATGTACTCAGTTAGTTAAAGAAACGTGTATATTCAATATTTTTTTATAATCTAATGAAGCGTCTCCTGACGTAACAACCGAACTTTTTTGTTTTAATTGAAACCCAGGAGTATATTTGTGTTTCAGCCGACTTAGGTAAATGATTAATGAATTCATTTATCATAAATGATAAAAGTAGCTGAAAATTCAGTGAAAAAGTTGATAAGCAAAAAGTGAAGTATAACATACAAAAACACAAGCGCAGCCAGGGACTAAAGGCTGGTTCACACCGGAGTGGCAGTGGATAGTGAACGCGCGCATTTATATCATTACACCATCATTGCTGCTGCGGTGTAAAGGGTGCGCTGTGCGTCAACTATCAGCTGCCAGTCCGGTGTGAACCGGCCTTAAGAGCTGGAAGTCCTTAGTTCCCCATAATAAAGAAAGAATTCCGCATTCTCACAGGCTGGATTTTTGTTACATTTACGCATTAAATTTTCTTATTGCATAATTGAGTATAGGAAAGAAACGATAAAATTAAGATGTAGACGCCTATAATCGATGCCATTTTTAAAACCAATTTGTAGAATGGGTTTGCTTCCCTGAAATTTTAGGAATGCGTTAAATTATTATGAACAATATTATTTTAAATAGCTTTAAACAAATATCTCATAGGGATGGCCCATGGCCATAAATAGTCAGGGGAGGGTAGGATTGTTAAACAAACCGTCTAACAGTTTTCAAAAAGCCAGGACTCTTCCTGATAATGAATTTTTGTGTTGTAAAAAGGTTAAAAACTATTATAATTTTTTATATTATATGATTAAACCATGATTTTATTTTTATTTATGTTTTATAGATATTGACAATGATGGTTGGAATAAAATTTTACAGGCAAATAATTTAAACGCTGTTGATCTTAGGGACAGTCGATATCACCAAGTAAAACGATTTCCTTCTAACATTTAAATATTGATATCATTATTATGTGAGGAAAAAAGGCCCCAACCACGCCCTGTCAACCTAGTTCTAAAAACGAAAACTGGGCGTTTTGGGGGTACACTTGAAAAATATATGGGCACTTTAGAAGGTCAACAATTATATCCGGTGTACTAGTGCTACTCTCCTCCCCATCTCCCCTAAAAATACTAAATGCTTTTTACATTATCAGTATTAAAGTTTTAATTTTTATTAAGATCGCCTGTTCTTTTAAAACCTTTAGCTTCAAAATTTTAGATTGAAAAATAGTGTTTTTCAACTCTAAATTTCCTCTAGCCCATTCTAAAGTTTTTTTTCTCTCCATTTTTGAATTATTTCTTATTAACTAATAAAATCATAGTAGTAAATCAAAAATATTTCTAGTCAACGGTTAAAGACACAAGATTGCCGATAGAGAGCAAACTGGTGGCATACATCAGCATTGGAGGATATTGTGCCCCTGGCCTCTAAATTTCAGACTCCCCTCCTAGAAACAATCTAGGGTCCCCCTCCCCCAAATTTTTTTTTATTTTAACACCCTACCCCCTCTGGAATTCTCAATACACCCCCTCTTCCGAGCCAAATTTTGGGTATGAATTTAGGTAAAAATTTACTGTCACAAACACGTTTTTGTATTAAAAAACATTACTTTTGTACTCTTTTCATAAAAAGCCTATTTTGGTGTATAAAATTCTATATTAGTGCTAAAAAAACTTAAATCAAGAATTGAAAATAAATTTGCTTCGAAACCGGACCTCTCCTGACCCCCCCTCTAGATTTTAAACTAGCCTACCCCGAGTCGACCACAAAGGGGTAACGGACCTCCCCCCCCCCTGGACCCCCCTCCTACCTTTCAAAGGGCCATTTACCCGGGGTAGCCCCCCGCCCCCCTTAACTTGCCGGTCCATGCTCATGTATGACTGGTAAGTGCTTGGTTAATTCCATCTCTTCTATCAAACTAACTTTAAACTTTGATTTATCCCACGTATCTTCTCTAGTAGTGCATTTATAATTTTTGTCAATTTAAAATCATAATGCCTTTTATTGAAGCTCGAGTCATGTCACGTTATTATATAATTTTTTTAGATTGTTCACATGACAACAGCGGCCAATGGAGCCGAAGACTTTTACACGACAGCCAATAATGTGGCGCGTACCGAAACTGTGCAGGAGGCAAAGGAAAAAGATTCCAGAACGCTAGAAGTAAAACTGCTAATCAAACGCCCATTAATTCAAAATAAAACAACCTACTGTCGTTACGACAATAAAATTCATTCTAAATTACAAACAATTGATGTCACAACCATGGGCGTAGCCAGGGAGGGTCTAGGGGGTCTAGACCCCCCCCTTTCAGGTCGCCAAGGATAAAAATTTGGGGGTCTAGAACGGTCATTTTTTTAAAAATTTTCTCGCGCTTCGCTCCGCTCAGCGCTCGATTGATTCTATAGTCTTCACTTCCAAATTCGTGTTACTTTGTTTTGTAATCTTGGTATGACCACGCTGGACCCACCCAATTCTTAATGGTTTAATTGGTCTCCACTTCCAAATTTGTGTTACTTTGTTTTGTAATCTTAATATGACCACGCTGGATCCCTCTTTAGATTGTTATATAGTGGTATTAAAAATTTAAAGGATAGGAGAAATTTAAAAAGCATTTTCTCGCACTTTGCATTGCTCTGCTGTAATTTAATGTACTTATTTTTAAGTTTTTAGGTTTTTACTGTTAAGTTTTTAATGTTTGGGAAATCGAAAATTTTAAGGTATCAAATTGTTTGTAAAAAAATTTTTCTTTGTTTTTTTTGACTTATTTTTATTGAATAATAGGAAAATAATGAAGTATGAGACACAAACAAGGCAATAAACACTCCGCGCGAAGCGCGGAAAATTTTTTTAGCCCTTTTATAACGTTTAGGATTTGGACCCCCCCCCCTTTCGGAAATTTAGTTCAGGGTTGAACTTGGACCCCTCCCTTTCTGAAATCCTGGCTACGTCCATGGTCCCAACCATAGGTGGGCAGCCTCCCGGATTTTTTTTGGGAGGGGGGTTCGAGGCATGGGCGTAGCCAGAGGGGTCTAGGGGATCTAGAACCCCCCCTTTCAGGTCGCCAAGGATAAAAATTTGGGGTCTAGAACGGTCATTTTTTTAAAAAATTTTCTCGCGCTTCGCTCCGCTCAGCGCTCGATTGATTCTATAGTCTTCACTTCCAAATTCGCGTTACTTTGTTTTGTAATCTTGGTATGACCACGCTGGACCCACCCAATTCTTAATGGTTTAATTGGTCTCCACTTCCAAATTTGTGTTACTTTGTTTTGTAATCTTAATATGACCACGCTGGATCCCTCTTTAGATTGTTATATAGTGGTATTAAAAATTTAAAGGATAGGAGAAATTTAAAAAGCATTTTCTCGCACTTTGCATTGCTCTGCTGTAATTTAATGTACTTATTTTTAAGTTTTTAGGTTTTTACTGTTAAGTTTTTAATGTTTGGGAAATCGAAAATTTTAAGGTATCAAATTGTTTGTAAAAAAATTTTTCTTTGTTTTTTTTGACTTATTTTTATTGAATAATAGGAAAATAATGAAGTATGAGTACAAACAAGGCAATAAACACTCCGCGGAAAATTTTTTTAGCCCTTTTATAACGTTTAGGATTTGGACCCCCCCCCTTTCGGAAATTTAGTTCAGGGTTGAACTTGGACCCCTCCCTTTCTGAAATCCTGGCTACGTCCATGGTCCCAACCATAGGTGGGCAGCCTCCCGGATTTTTTTTGGGAGGGGGGTTTGAGGCATGGGCGTAGCCAGAGGGGTCTAGGGGATCTAGAACCCCCCCCCTTTTAGGTCGGCAAAGGAAAAAATTTGGGGTAGACCCCCTTTTGGGTCGCCAAGGATAAAAATTTGGGGGTCTTGAACGGCCATTTTTTAAATAAAATTTTTCGCGCTTCGCTTCGCTCAGCGCTCCACTGGTCTCCACTTCCAAATTGAATTTGTGTTACTTCGTTTTGTAATCTTGGTATGACCACGCTCGACCCACCCGATTCTTAAATGTTTTAATTGGTCTTCACTTCCAAATTTGTGTTATTTCGTTTTGTAATCTTGATACGACCACGCTGGACCAGATTGTTATATAGTGGTATTAAAAATTTAAAGGTTAGGAGAATTAATTTTAAAAACATTTTCTAGCACTTTGCATTGCTCAGCTGTAATTCAATCTCAATGTACTTATTTTTCAGTTGTTAATGTTTTGGAAATCGAAAATTTTGAAGTATATAATTGTTTGTAAAAAAATTTTTCTTTGTTCTATAGACTAGTTCGGAATAAGCGTCTTTTACTGTACGAGAGAGGGTACAAAAAGAAAAAAATAAAATTTGAAAAAATCTTAGCTTTCTTAGTTTCTTAAGTTTAAACCTATACTTCATAAAAATTGCTACACGATGATATGTTTCACTACGTTGAAGTGCTGTAATATATCAGTTTGTGCTAAATAAATTTTTGTTTTTTAATTTAACGTCACAATAGTTTAAAATCACCACTAAAATAGTATTATCCTGAACAGTGATTTCCAATTAGTAAAAATAAAGATGAAATTTGTGCTTTTAAACTAATTTTAAACCTACATAGTTTTTTAATGTTTTGCTTGTAAAACTATTCAAAACTTAAAAATTCATTTTAAAACGTCCATTTCAAACTTTTAAATTAAGCATTTTCTGTAATTGAAACATTAAAAAACTGGAAAACAAGCGCGCCAGCAGCGCCGTACCTACGAAGCGGCAAAAAACTAAAAATCCCCAAAAACTGCTTTTGCTTTTGCATTATTTAAAAAGTATTTAAGAAATTTTAAAGAGAAGGGGTCGAGATTTTAAACCAATAAATATTTGAAATATTTTAAACCGTAAAATGTAGTAGTCGCTCGCTGTTTCTCAATTTTCCCTCTACATATAATTGGCGCTAGTAGTTATGTACCCTCTTCCTAACACTAAAAAACGCTTATTCCGAACTAGTCTATATACTTTTTTTATTAAATAATAGGGAATTAATAAAGTTTGTGACATAAACAAGATAATAAACACTGAAAATTTTCTTTTAGCTCTTTTATAACGTTTAGGATTTGGACCCTCCTGAACCCCCCCTCCCCCCCACTTTCGGAAATTTTGTTCAGGGTTGGAATACTCCTTTCCGAAATCCTGGCTACGCCCATGGTTGAGGTTTATACTCCCCTAAATCTCGGAAACTGCCGGCACCCCTTTGAATTTTGAGGGTACCCCAGACAACTTCCCCTAAATTTGAGGACGGGGTCCCAGTAACTAAAACACTAAAAATGGGGTATTTGAGGTGTACCTCAAAAATTTTTTAAGACAGCCCTCTCAAATTTCTGGGTATATTCCACCGAATCTGAGAGGAGAGAGGGAAGGCCACACGGTACACCTGGGTGATTGGGACGACCAGAGTTAATTTTTTTAAAATTTTCTTACCCATGGTTGGGACTTTTTGATTATACACATACTATATTATTAATCTTTTTAAAATTTGCGCACTATAGTCTGTACAAAAATGATGCGGACTGGCGACAAAACTCAAACTTTAAAATGTTATATATCCATAACGGAGGTTAGAATATATGCGGGTCATATATGGGAGCATAGCTCAGACTTTTGGCTATCTTTTGAAGAAGGTTAGAAAAAAATGTTTTTCAATGACGTCATCACTACAGCCGATGCGGTAAAAAAAACCTGGTTCCAAAAAAACAAAACTTTTTTATTTGTACGAGAAAAGAAAAGACGCTTGGTATGCTGTTAAAACATACTTTTCTGAGTTTTTTCAAAAAGTTTGAGCGAAATCGGCTCGCTTAAAATTTTTTTATAATGCGTTGAATGCGCGCGGTTTTCGCGATTTTTCGCGAATTTTTGCCACGCTAATACACTGTTGGACACATAATGTTTGTTTTGCTTCCAGTTCCAAGTGTGTACGATATTGATCATATTATTATATATTAAATCTCCGCCAATTTTTATTCCTTACTTTTGACCTAAAAATTTTTTTTTGGGGGATTGACCCCCCGGGGGATAGGGGGGCCAAACACGAATGCCAAAAAATTTTTTCAAAATTTTTTTTCAAAACCATCAAAAATTTAAAATTTATCACATATGACGATTGACAAATTTTGATATATCGTTTGTGTAAAAAAACCAAATATTAAGCTTACAATAAGCTGTCAAAAATGACGAATTTGAAATTTGGAAGGATTCCAAGCCCGTATGCTGGCAGCAGCAAACCATTAAATTAAAAAGTTTTACAAGAATAATAAATTTTAAAAGAATAGTTTTGAATTTTTTAAAATTATTTTGATTTAAAATATTGAAAAATCGTCGAAATAACCCCATACAAATACAACATAAATTTTCGTTAAAATTTGAAAATACTTCCTTACGGCATGCAAATTTTTAATATTACGTCATAATTGATGGTTTTTATTGGCTTTTCCGCATTTAATATGACGTAATTGAGACCAGATCGCGGATTCAAACGTTTTTACACGAAAAATAGCATTACTTCAAAAAGTTACATTGGAAAATTGGCAAAAGCTGAGAGACATATTATTAGAAATTTGTTTTTGTGTTGACGAACGGGGAAACATGTTTGCAAGTAAGAAAACACTCAAAAAAGAGCATTTTTTAGCTGCGATATTTGGCAATTTTGTAGTAGGATTTTAACTTTGAAAATATGTTTTTCTAATAAAATAACCTGGAAATTCCAAAAAAATAAACTTTTAAGACTTTTTTTTTGAAATTTTTTTAATTTAATGATTTGCTGCTGCCAGCATACGGGCTTGGAATCCTTCCAAATTTCAAATTCGTCATTTTTCACAGCTTATTGTAAGCTTAATTTTAGGTTTTTTTACCCAAACAATATTTTAAAATTCGTCATATGTGATAAATTTTACATTTTTAATGGTTTTGAAAAAAAATTTTGAAAAAAATTTTAGGCATTCGTGTTTGGCCCCCCTAGCCCCCGGGGGGTCAACCCCCAAAAAAATTTTTAGGTCAAAAGTAAGGAATAAAAATTGGCGGACATTTAATATATAACAATATGATCAATATCGTACACACTTCGAGCAGGAAGCAAAACAAACATTATGTGTCCGACAGTGTATTAGCGTGGCGAAAATTCGCGAAAAATCGCGAAAACCGCGCGCATTCAACGCATTATAAAAAAATTTTGAGCGAGCCGATTTCGCTTAAACTTTTAGAAAAAATTTAGAAAAGTATGTTTTGACAGCATACCAAGCGTCTTTTCTTATCTCTTACAAATAAAAAAGTTTTTTTTTTTTTTTTGGAACCAGGTTTTTTTCACCGCATCGGCTGTAGTGATGACGTCATTGTAAACCATTTTTCTCTAACCTTTTCAAAAAATAGCCAAGAGTCTGAGCTATGCTCCCATATATGTCCCGCATATATGGGAGCATATGGAACTATTCTAACCTCCATTATGGATATATAACATTTTAAAGATTGAGTTTTGTCGCCAGTCCGCATCATTTTTGTATAGACTGTAATCAGGATTTTAATTTACCTCTTAGCTGTGCTAAAACCTAATGATGGTTTTTACATCATAGTCTTTATCTTAATCAGGTATTAGCAGATTTATTGACTTCTAATTATTATCTAAAAATGTATTTTTTAGCTTTGTAAGTGTAATTAAGCACTTTTTGTAGGTATGGGTCGGCCATCCTTATATCGATGTTGTCGATAACAAAGATTGTAGCACCTTTGAAGATAAAATGCTTAAAATGATTCAAGTAAGTTTATTCTCTTTTCTTCGTAAAAGTTTGTACGTTTTAATTAAAAAAAAATTAAGCTTTGAATTGTGACGATTTTAGGAAATGATTTTTTATTGTTTCATAGCGAATTTTATTGATTTTAATTTTTTTACCCGTCTTTTAAGGGTTATTGTGTTTGCAGGTGGTATGTGATCGGATGGGGGTGGAATACGGAGACCGCCTGGCAAAGAACAGCAGGAAGCGTAAATTTTTGGTGCTTAGTATTAACGAGATGGAATTTCCCCAGTACCAAGAATTCGATGTCATACATGACTACTTATATTCCGAAGAGCCCGGGATACAAGCCAGAATTCGCAAGCGCGGCCAAAATGGTAATTTTCGGAAATATTTTTAGGCAAAAAATGTAAACCTTTTACCGTTTGAAGTTCCATTTGTGTGAAATTTTTATTAAAAACCACCACCATGCAAATTAGGTAATTAATATTTCAGTGTGCAATAAGATTATTAGCTATAGGTATTTTAAATTTTTTACGTATATAACTTAGTCTAAAGGTGCGGCGCGGTGTATGCCATTATAATAAAAAACATGTTTTTAAAGCCGTAATCATAGCTCACAGTGCTCACCTCTTTAAAGTGCCGTTCAATAAAAAGCTCACAGTGCCATTTTACTGAACGGCATACTTTTCTGAGAAAATAAAATTTATTTATGTATTCGTTTTCATTTAGATAAAGTGATTTGTCATTTTTCATTTTTCGTTATTATTATATATTTTCGGGTCATTATTATTTTAATTAAATTGATTGGTTTTATTTTAAGGCAAATGGTCTCATACACATACGGTTAGACGAGAGGTTCAGGGTGAAAAAGTAGAAACCCGCATGACGTTAACAGACCGCCAGTATAAAGTATGTGTTTAATACCAGATAATTTTTATATAGTGTCTGTTATAAATTATTAAAATCATTGTTGTAGCGATGAAAAGAGTGGTGGCTTACCCGCCCCCCTCCCTTAAACGCGCAAAACTGGATTTTTTCGTAATGTATACCCGTTTACATTTTTTTTATTTGAATTCCGGAAGAATAATTTTTTGGTTTGAATATAGGATTAGAAATATTCCTTGTGTTCTAAAAGCGTAAAACTACTTCAAAAACAACGGTAAGGCGCCGCGCCTTTCTGTAAGATTACCTCCCCAAAATAACGATGATGATTTTAAATAGTATTAGATTACAAATTTAGTCGCCTATAACTGGCCTAATTTAGAAAAATTAGCCTTCCTAAGCTACCTACGGGCTTGTATTTTACTTGTTGTTTTTACACAATAACTGAATAAAATGTGTTAAAAGTATAATATTGTAGGCATTACGGGCCCACAAGGATTTTCGGCGCAGCACAGCGTACAAAACTAGAAGATGTTTCATGTATAAAGACCGTTATTACCAGCTGGACATTTATCAACATCCACTACCTCCACACTGGTATGATTAGATTAATTTGGCTGCGGGGTTGTTATTAAATTAAAGTTAACAAAAAATTTTTTTAATATTACGTGTAAAATTAACCCACATTATAAATAATTTTTTTATCTTGTTTCAATATAAGTACTGACAGAAGAATAATTGGTATGGGTTTTGAAGTTTTAATTTGTTAGTCTTCGTGTATTTAATACCAATTACATTGATTATAATCATAGGTTTAGCACAGTGCGTTAAACATCTATTCTTATTTTGATTTTTTTTCAGGGGGAGCGAATTTTAGGTTAGCAGAGAGCAGGAGGGGACACCACATTACATTGACATACCCTCCCTTCTTAAGTGTAATATATTGTAAAGGATTGATTTAATAGAAAATACAGTTATATTTAGTTATGATTTAGTAAACCGTATTTCTCCAAACTTTAGTCCTGAAGAAGAAAAGTTAATGCTTCTGGAAACCTACACGACCAATACAGATAAAGACTTACCGGACATACCAACGCAATTCCTCAGCATAGTGAAAGAAGTGACCAGTGATCCGGCCTATTCCATGTACAACATGTCTCTCCGGCACGACGCCACGCCGAATGCCATCGGACCTAAAGTTATCAACGGTGGAACTCCGTCTCCCTCAAAAAAGGTATAGAATGGGCGTTTTTATATTGTTATTATTATACTGCAAACATATTAAAGCTTATTTTTGCAATGAAGTCACAGATGCCTTCCCTCAAAAAAAGTATAGAACGGACGTTTTTATATTGTTATTATTATACTGTAAACATATTTAAACATATTTTTGCAATGAAGTCACAGATGCCTTTTAAAATGAAATCAAAAATGTCAACCAGAATTTAAAAAAATATTTGATAATCGGAATGGTTGAGTCAAACGTAACCATAGAATAAAATGGATTATTTTTTATGTTTTTTAGACTTAAGTTTATGTGAAAATTATCCTGATTATTTTTAAAAAGCTTAACCTTTTGAAAAGAGAAGAAAAAGTAGAATTAATTTTTAAATAAATTTTCTGACAAAAAATAAAAAAAAAGAAAAAAATAATATAAAATTAATTGCAATAAATTATTAGCTTTTCATTAGAAGATCTTTGTTTTTATTAAGTAAAGGATCGATTATTGATTTTTTAAATTTTGTTTTGAACTAAACAAATTAAAAATGTGTTCGAAGTTTAGGGAAATGTTGCCACACAATTTAGATTGGCAAACATTAAGCACTTTTTTTGTTTAGAAAAAAAGACCAAAAAATAATAGTAATTACGGTCGTCGGTCGGGATATTATCACAGATGAAAACGGTCAGCCAAGCTAGGGGGGTCTTTGCCTCTGTAAATGACATTTCAAAATCTAGGAGGGAGGTCGAAGTCGAACTCCCTGGCTTTCTAGGGGGGTCGACCCAGGGTGGAAAATTTCAAAACTCAGAGGGAGTTCAGGTGAGGTCCAGTGTTCAAAGTAAACTACTTTTAAAGCAGTTCAAGTTTGGTTATTGTCAGTTTATAGGATAACACTACATATAATTAAATATAATGCATTATTCAGGAATAAAAAATGTAAAAACACGACTTATGTTAAAAATTCACGTTTTTGAAAGAAAGATAAAATTCACGTTTTCACGTCTTAAAAATAATACTACTTAAAAATTTTCTCCTCGGGGAGGGGGCGTCAGATTTGAAATTGTAAGGGTTAGGGGTAAAAAAATTAAAAATTTGGGGGAAGGGGGGCCCTGGATATTTTTCTAGGGAGAAGCCCTAAATTTCGAAGCTAGAGACCCCCTAGCCCTCTTCTCATTTTCATCTATGGATAATATTGAATATATAACTTGTAGGCATCAGGCTTGCATTTTGATTTCACAAAACCAGAGCAAAGCGAACTTTCCTCGTCTTTCACGCCGAACAAGAAGGCGTTCGGGCCGGGACGGGCCATGGAGAGTGAGGATAATAACGTCCCCGTCATCCGCCCTCGTTCCGGAAGCACCAGTCCCGGATTCAGTCCCAAAGCCTCCGCTGTATCCGTAGGTTTTCTCACTGTTTTACGATCCCCTGATCGCCAAAAATTCACAATACGCACTGGTGGTGTTCCCCGGATCCAGAGCCTTCAAAATTTTTTAAAAATTATAATCTCACTAAAACTTAAATACGCGTAAAATCGTTTAATTAAGGGGCAGATCTCCGAAGATTCCTGCGCTTTAAATGGCTAGAGAACGACATGGGTGGCTAGGAACACCTCAAATACAGAAGGGTCTGTGAAGGGTTCAACGCGTCATGGATAGAACTCGTTGAGTTTCTTTCGTGCACATTGCACAAAATATAAACGAATAATGTCTAAACTTTATAACCACACGTAGGCATTTTAGCAGAGATTATATTCGTTCTATTTCCGACATAAGTGTACGTTTTATGACTTTTTAGCCACAAAATTTGTGGCCACATGTTTGCGACCAAAAATATTTATTTTAGTGTGTTCCTATTAAAACTAAAAATCAATGGGGAAAGAGGGTATTAAAAATTTGGGGAGGGGGGTAACCAATTTCCTCCTGCCCATGATTTCCAAAAAAACTAGAAGGTTTACCTGCCTTTACTCCCCACTAAAGCGGAATTGGCAGCTTCAAGATTTGTCTGAAGGACTAAAAGCCCCACCCAAACCCAACCCCCTGCCCACCTACACTTACGTTCTTTCTGTTTCCATCTTCTCGGGTCTAAAAATTGCAATTATGTCCTTATCCTAAATCAAAAAATACAACAAAACATTCTGCCGATTTTAATAAGTTTATAAGCAGACCTGTGCACAGTCTGGAAATGCCCTCCCGCTTTATTGGAGGATTTGCCCCCCCCCCGTTTTATTGCCCCCTCCCGCCAAAAAATGAAAAGGTATCCTAAAATTATGTCGCTTTTTGACCTATGATGACGCCATCATTGAATTTTTTGCAGTTTTTAGCGTATTTCAATGTATTTTGAGCCATTTTAGACCTATTTTTACCTTATTTTACCTTATTTTCGTTTTTTTTTGTCCCTTTTCCCTTCTTTTTTTCTCTTTTTTCTTCTTTTTTTCTTTTTTTTTTCTTTCTCCCCTGCTTGCCCTTCCCCTTTTATTGCCCCCCCCGTTTTGGAAATGCCCCCCCCAATAAAACCCTGAGGGGGGGCAAAGCACAGGTCTGTATAAGAATTTTAACATAATAAAACTATTACTAATATTCTCTTTGGTGTAAAAGAGGAATAAAAAATCATGGGATAGGGAAAAGAGGAATAAAAAATTATGGGATAGGGATTCTATTTGGTTAGCAAAAAGATACAAAAAAAGCTACGAATGGTATTAGTGCGCAGTTGCAAATTATTTAAATTCAAAATACATTAATCATAGGTGTTTTTGGTTGAGTCCGCTAGGGGGGTCCACCCCCGGGTGCAAGGCCAAAATTTTTTAGGGGGGGTCCAGGGGGGTCCGGACTCCCCTGGCTTTTTAGGGGGGGTCGACCCCGGGTGCAAAATTTCAAATTTAGGGGGGTCCAATTTTTTAGCACAATTTTTTTAACTCAATAATTTAAGTGTTTTTAGGTCTAATATTGAATTTTATGTATTAAAACAGACTATTTAGGCCTAAAAAATGTATGTAAACACTGTTTTTAACTAAAAACCGTGTTTTTGACAGTAAATAAAAAAATATACTTCCAAATTGGTCGGGAGGGGGGATCAGCCTCGTAGGGGGGGAGTCAGGCCGGACCGCTCTTGAGCTTTGGGGGGGGGGAAGGGGCCCCCTGAATTTTTTCTTGGGGGGGTTGTTGTTGTTGTTGTTGTTGAATAACCTGAAACTTATCTTCCCTCTTGGGGGGGTGGACCCGTCTGTCCCCCCTCCAAAAACACCTATGACATTGATTAATATAACGTCAGGGACGAACATAACCAAGGGGGGCGGCCGCCCCCTCCCAAAATGGTCGCATGGAGGAAAAAGGATAGTGGTTAGGCAGGGAGGGGCGGTTGCCCCCCTCCAAAATAGTTGCCAGAGCCAGATAGTAAAATTTGGGGGTTTTCAGAGGCCAAAAATTCAAAATTTCTAGCGCCTCGCTGATCGCTCGGCGCCAACCTCTAAAATAGTTTTGGTACTACAATGACCCCCAAAAAGCAAAAACATTTTTTGCTTCGTTTCGCTCAGCGGTCAAGTTCCATACTATCTATTTATGCGTATGCATATTTTTTGCCATTTATCTTGCTTAATGTGATTGAAAAAACTACAATAATTTTAATAAACAATAAGTACTGCACATCAAGCAAAACAAACAATCGTCGTTACTGCGGCAAAATAAGCCACGGTTCGTATAAAATATGTGTGCCTGTGACTCATTTTAAGTTTAAAATAGGACCCTATAAATTAGGGCCTCACCGGATATTCGATCTGGCGATCCGGTCATTTTCTGATCCGATCCAGCCCGATTTTTTTTTAGATTCGGTAGGTGCCGAATTTTTTTCCATGTCAGTTTCAATTATTATATTTTTTTGTTTTTTTTGTTAGACTTATAAACTAAAAAATTATGCATTGCTTTAATACTATTTGTGCAGCAGAACCTTGCTGATGAGTAGCACCTCCGCTTATCAAGAAGTCCTTAGTCTATACATTAATACATGGTCAACCAATAAAATAAACTAAACATAAAATAAAATTGGCTTTTTTGCATTTTTATAAGTTAGATTTTTAAAGGGAAGAATTATTATATTAGTTTGAAATGCAAGTGCCAAACAAAATTTTACATTTATTTGGTTATATTGAAATATGTTAAATGGCAGCGTTGTCAGTATTTAGAGACATTTTACTGTTAAAGCTTCAGATGAAAAATATGCTGAGTGAACATTGTTTGCCAGCCAAACAAAGAGTTAAGCATATACAACTCCAATGTGGGGAATAGCTTTGTGGTGGATAGCTTTTTCAACAAAATTGGTAAAACTGGACATCATATCCAAGGATACTCAGATGATGTAACCATACTGGTTCAAGAAAGATATTTGGACATATAAGCCCAGTTCACACTGCTGCGATATGCGACAGGCGATAGGCGATAGGCTCCTGTCAGTTCACACTGCTGCGACAGGCGATAGTAACTTGCGATAGGCGACTGGCGACAGGCGATAGTGGTTGGATCAAAGTTCTAATCTTATCGCAATTTTGCGATAGGCGACAGCCAAAACACAAGCAGTTTTAGTATATTACGTGCGAAATTTGTAAATTAACAAATTTATGTAAAGAAATAACGCTTCCTTGAATTGAACTTAAATACACACAACATTTTTTGTTTTTTGATGCGTTTGGTTGGTTTTTTTAAATATGGATAAATTTGCGTGAAAATATTAATTTCGATTTGTATTTGCTAATTTTGGTTCAAAAGCGACCCACAATTTATGATAAAACTAAAAAAAGAACATTTAAATAAAATTTTTTATAAACATTGATGAGATCTAAATAGTCTATGGTTGAATTATATCTGGCTGACGCTGAAAATTAGAATGCAGACATGAGGGGACCTATTAAAACTGTGCGGTAATGACGTTTTTTTTAAAAACAAATAAGAACGCAGTGTTTTTTTTAATTCCACCTTTTCACAAAATATACAAAAATTAACCAAGTTTAGCTCTAAAAAAAATTGCATTTAGATTCCAGATTAAGTAATTTGATAAATAATTATTAAAATACAGTTTTTAATCTTTGTTAAAAATTATGTCTTCAAAATGAATTTTAATTTTCATCAGTTTAACCGGCAGTTTTTTTAAATGAGGTTTATATAAATTTTTATAAAAATTGTACACTGGGCACTGTTTTATAAAAGTTTTACAAACATTTGATTTATTTGTAAAAAATACTGTCGGTTTTTTTTATTCAGCCCAATGTGTGTATAACACTAGGATTTTCAAAGTAACAAAGAAAAAATTGACATTTAAAAACAAAGATGGACATTTACAAAAAAATCGAATGCTTATAATTTAAAAAAAAAACAGTGCCCTGGGGCCTATTTCATAAAGGTTTTTGTAATTGTAAATTAATAAACCATTTAATTTATTCTCATTCTATTAATTAAAAAATACATGCATAACCTTCAAATTTACGGAATTTATAAATTTGTAATTTCTTAGATTCTGAACGCAATTTTATTAATATACTTTTTTATTAAAAATACAAAAGAAAAATAATGCGTTTATTAATTTACAGATTTAAATTAATTACAGGCAATATATAGGCCCCTGGCCTTGAAAAATATACCGTAATTGGAAACATAAACAAAAAGGTCATGTGCTTAGATTAGTGATGTTTCTACCCTCCAATATCATCCTCCAAAGCTTTAGTCATTTAGAGCGGAGGAAGCTCCGGAATTCCAGAGCTTTTTCTGCTCTAAATGGCTGCCGTGCCGGAGTTCCGTTTTTTAAACAAGCGATATCATTTTGGAAGCTTGAAATCTGTTTAAAATACTTAATAAAGAATAATATTCTCCTTTTTGAACTCTGTTTGGTTGATAAGACAACCCACTATGGCCGATTTTCATTTTTTTTTGTCGTCGTCTAAAATAACTAAATTTTATGCTGTAATATCATCCAAAATAACGGCTGAATGCGAGATTTTTTTTAGAATTAAAAGCTAGCACAACTTTTAAACACTGTTTAAAATTAAAACAATACACTATCGCCTATTGCAATTTTCTTTCAGTGTGAACTGAACGACACTATCGCCTATCACCTGTCGCCTGTCACCTATCGCCTTCCTCCTATCGCCTGTCGCCTATCGCAGCAGTGTGAACCGGGCTATAGAGTGGCAGATCAAGCTCAAGCTGCTTTAGTGCAGTTACTACAGAATGAGTCACAGTCACGTGTATTTTATAATGACAGTAGCTTATTTTGCCGTAGTAACGACAAATTGGAAGGTGCTATTTGGGATTTGCAATTAATTCGTCGTTATTATGGCAAAATGGGTCACAGTTCGTATAAAATATGTGTGACTGTCAGACCTGTGCACGGTTTGAAAATGCCCCTACCCCCCGCTTTATTAGAGGATGTGCCCCCCGTTTTATTGCACCCCTCCCCGGGAAAATAAAAAAGTACCCAAAAATTATAATGGCATTTTTTACCTATTGTGACGCCAACATTGCGAATTTTTTGCAGTTTTTAGCCTATTTTAATGCATTTTAAGTCATTTTAGCCTATTTTTACCTTATTTTCGCTTTTTTTGTCCCTTTTTTCCCTTTTCCTTTCTTTTTTTTCTTTTTTTCTCCTTTTTTTCTTTTTCTTTCCTCCCTGCTTGCCCCCCCCGTTTTATTGCCCCCCGCCCCCCCGTTCCAAAAAAGTTCCCCCCTGTGTTCTACCCCGTTTTGGAATGCCCCCCCATTATAACCTCGAGGGGGGGGGGCAGTGCACAGGTCTGGACTGTGACTCATTTTAAATTTGAATCAGCGCGATATTAACTACAGAATGAGTCGTCACGTGTATTTTATAATGATAGTGGCTCATTTTGCCGTAGTAATGACGATATTATTTGGTTGATTGATTTGTATATACTTTCCCCTTTCTAAAATTTCCAGCTGTCTGCAACAATGGCTTGGTATTTTTTTCCATATAGTACCCTAAAAAACATGGAGATGATGCTCATCTGATTTGGTTTACAGTGTGGGTGTATCCAGCCAGGCGGTCTTAAAGCAGGGACGTACCCCGACTTACCTTTGGGGGGGGGGGGCGGATTGTAGTACAAAAAAAAAATTTCGGGGGGGGGGGGGGCGGAGGCCCCCCGCCTTAATTTTTGAAAACGTTAAAAAAGCAGGGATAAACGTAGATAAAGCTATATAATACACTGTTTTTGGCCTAATAACCTATTATCTAATGTTTTTAGCGGTAAAAACATGTTTTCTTAGTTAAAAATTACATAAGCACACATTGGCAGAGCCTGGATTTTACAAAAAAGGAATTTAGAGACGTTAGTTTCAGACCTCTTGGCTAAACCCACATTGTAAACCAAAGCACATAAGCAGCATTTCGGCTCCATGTTTTCTAGGGACCTACCTATATGAAAAAAATCCGAGCCAATGCTATAAGCGGCAGGAAAATTTAGGAGGGGAGAGGTACATAAATCAACCAATATGATTGTTTGTTTTGCTTTCTGTGTAGTACTTATTGCTTATTAAAAATATAGTACTAACTTTGAAATAAATGGAAGAAAAATATATGTATGTATACTATAGACAGTGACCGCTGAGCGAAGCGAAGCGGAACAAATTTTCGGTTTTTGGGGGTCCATTGGGGTACTAAAATTATTTTAAAGTTTGGCGCCGAGCGATTAGCGAGGCGCTAGAAAATTTTGAATTTTTAGCCTCTGAAAACCCCCAAATTTTACTATCTGGCGACCATTTCGGGGGGGGGCGGCCCCCTCCCGCCCAACCATTATCTTTATTTTTCCACCTGTCTGACCGTTTCGGGGGGGGGGCGGCCGCCCCCACCCCTGGCTACGTCCCTGTCTTAAAGGTCTCTAAATCTATTTTTTGTGAAATCCAGGCTCTGCAAATATCTGCTAATGTAATTTTTAACTAAGAAAACATGTTTTTATTGCTAAAAATTATGGGGGGCTTCGCCCTATCCGCCCCCCCCCCCAAAAAAAAAATTAAACCCTGGGTACGTCCCTGAGATTCTATGTATAGATCTCTCAATTATTTCATATTAATCAATAAAGTTTTCACAACAAAAAAATCACCAAACATCTTTCCGGTCTCGAGCTTTGGTTTGCTTCTTTTTGTGTATATACTATTATAACTTTACTATACTATGAGTTTTTTTTAAATATTAAATGAAAAAATATTTTCAGCTACTATCAAACGGTGTCGATTGGTCAAACATAAATAACCGTAACGTCTCAGATTCCGTTGAACAGCTCGATGAAAAAAACGGTGAAGATGACAGTATCAATATGGATTCGGACAATTCCCATGGGGGTATCATGAATGGGTTTCTATAGCTATTCTGTTTCTATGATCAATTCAATGTTAAAGTTACTCAGTTAACCCTACGTTTTGAAAAAGAAAATTATTTGAACAATTTTTTGATTTTAACGAGAATTTATGAACTTTGAAGATTATATTATAATAGTTTACAATATACGAATTCGGTTATATTATTAACAGAGAAAATACCAATGTATTGTCGCCTAAACATCTAATGTTTGTTCCTCCGTGACCTCCGGGGCCCCATCTTTTTTTTATGATATTTTTTGCAGCACGGGTGGTTTTGAACTATTTAAACGTAAGAAAGTTAGGATGCATTAATCGCCCCTCCCCAAATTTTGAGATGGGAGTTTTAAGTTCCCCCCCCACTCAGAAGAAAAAAAGGTTAACATCCGCAATTTTGGAAAAATGAAGAAAAAAAATGTCTTTAAATAAAAAGACTTCTAACTGCCTCCGAACTTAAGTTTTGAGGTCAAAATGAATGTTTTAAGCAATAAAAAGCTCAAAAGTACAATAAAAAAGGCTTTTTGACCTAAAATAGCGTTTTTTTTACCTATTTTTCCTTCAAAATCTAAAAAACGATACGGGTAAAATGCACTCCAGAAAAAAACAATGGTAAAATGCTTTTCTCGGATTTTAACCCCCCCCCCCCCTAATATGGGGTTTAATTTAACCCTTCCACTCTGGACTGGACTAACTTGCCCATATATGCTGGGACCCCCCAAATTAGGGGGGGGGGGGTTAAAATCCGAGAAACGCAAAATACCCATATCTTTTTTTTCTGAAGTGCATTTTACCCATATCGTTTTTCGATTTTAAAGAAAAAATAGGTAATAAACGCTAATTTTAGGTCAAAAAGCCCTTTTTATTGCATTTTTGAGCTTTTTACTGTTTAAAACATTTATTTTGACCTCAAAACTTAACTTTGGAAGCAGTTGGAAGTCATTTTAAAGATTTTTTTTTCTTCATTCCAAAATTGGGGGGTTAACCTTTTCTCCCCCCCCACTTCTGAGTGGAGGGAGGGGTTTAAACACCCTTCTCAGAATTCGGGGTTAACCCCCCCCCCCCCGCCCAACGCTTCCTTGTCCCCCCCCCCCTCTCCGTGCCCATGTATGGGGGAGAGTGTCTGGGGTACCCGTACACCCAATTTTTAGGGGGGAGTGTCGGCAATAATCGAGACTTTTGAGGAGTAGGTAGAACCCCCCCACCCCTTCCTGCCCACCTATGGCCTAAATAGTAGGATGATTTTAAATAATTTGGTGTACGATAAAATAGTGTTTTGTTATTAGTCAACCGTCAAAGTTAATATTATCAATTTATTATTTCTGACCAAAAATGTCAATAATTTTTTGTAGTATAAAATAAAAAAATGTATAAGTAATTGTAAATGATTACTGCTTGTATTGATTTTGTTAATTTGTAAATATTTATCTTGACAGCTGGTTAAAGTTTAAGTGACAGTGAAAATGAGAGTTACAATCAATTGTATAAGTAACATGTACAGCACGAGCACAACTAGTTTATGCACTTGAATTTTTTAATGTAATATTTTAAAGGTTAATTATCGACCATGTTTTTTAAAATTGGCAAAGCGAATAACAGTCAAGTTCCATAACATATTATGTCATAGTTATCAATTTCAGTAAGTTTTATATCCAGATTTAAAAAAATTGTTTGTCTCTATGTCGATTCGTTTTTATGCCTTCAAAATTTATAATTTAGAAATAAATATAAATCTATTTCACAGTCATTAAATAGTTTTTGATCCTATACTTTACTACTTTTCGATGTATTTTTTGTAATATTTCGTAAAACTCCCATTTTTGACGTTTTCAATACTAGAAAGGAAAGAAACCCCAAATATTGCGTGGCGTTTAGGTAGTTCGAGTACCCTTAAATTTTAGGGTTGTGTCGGGTGTTGCTAGTTTTAACTTTTTTAGGTGTAAAAATCGCCCAACCCACTCCGGCTTGCTATTATCGTTGGGCTATTCCAAAAATTATAATAACTATTAAAAAAACAACTATATTATGGTTCCTGTTTTTATAGTAGGCTTTAAAACTGTAAAAATCCCGTTTTTTTATTTTTTTGATCGCGAAAATTCCGAAAAATCACAAAATTCATTTAGTACTATTTGGAATTAAACCAAATTTGAAAAATTTAAGATTTTGGATACATGATATTTTTTCCACAAAATTAATATAAAATCCATCCACTAAGAATAAGCTTGACTTTTTTGGGACACCATTTCTTTATTGACAAACGATTTTCCCAAACTTCATACGATTTGTATATTAAACTTACTGAAATCTATTTGGTGTTTGTAAATCATTTTTACAACTATTTTTTTGTGCACTGTTCTTTACCGTTTGTTTGCTCACAGTTTGTTTTAGTGATGTTTTTGTCTTGTGTGCAAAATGCCATATATTCTGTTATTTTTCTGCTTGCTATACTAGTTATTTTTTAGTCTTTTAGTATTGTATGGGTGTCATTGCTTTACCCAAATTATCTTGTTTTGCTCAAAACCCTAAAATGCGCCAAAATATAATTATATAAAATCAAGGTGAATTTTGAAGTTTTGATTACATTATAAAATACTAAAAACATTTTTATATGAAGGGAGACGCGGGTTAATACACGATTTTTCGTTAATATAACTTATAAAACGCAGATTGTAGTAGTAATGATCCCCGAAACTAGGCAAATAAGTTAGGCTCATCATGGCTTGTCTAGTGGACCTAAAAATAAAAAAAAAATGAAATGGAAAATAAAATAAAATTGGTATTATAATTTTTGTTTCAAAACTTTTAATACTGATTATTTTTAAAATTAATTTGATATAATTTGCTTCATATTTCCTTATGTTGACGTCCATCATTTTTCTTGTGTCATCACGTTTTTCTTGTCCAGAGTTCTTTTTGTGCATTTTTTTCCATTTGTGATTTTGTTTTCATAATTTAATGAAGCTTTTGTTCTTTTGGTTTCATTTTTCAGTTAATATTAATGTTGGAAAACTTTAAAGCATAAAGACTGATTTATCTTTTAATCTCAAATGTTTATTTGCTATTATTGTTAAAAGTATTTCATTTTTTGTATGTATATCTAATGCTGCATAATTTTCTTAGCTTTCAGCTACTTTTGTTTTGTAGGTTTAAAGTGTAATGTATCAAAATATTGAAAATTGCAGTCAGGTTTGTTTACTAAAGATTCGTTTTTTGAGAAAATATCACGTGCAAAGAAATACACGACGCAACTAAATAATAATTGGTTACATAACCGCTGAAAACTTTTTTTTTAAAATTTTTCTCGCTCGGGGTTTTATTGTTTCTTTCTTCCTGATGGAGAGCGGTTACGCCCGTTAATTTCAGCCTGGAAGACTAGCTTTAGAATTAAATGAGAACAATTTTTATATTGTTGTAAACCTTTTTTCTTTGGTAATACCAGGTTTATCCAAACCATGCACTGCACACCGTTTCTTTTATTCTATTGACGATTTTAAACTTAAATTATTTAGATTAATTGCATTGTAAACCAAAAGATATTCTAGGTGTTGGGGTTATTAGAAATAAGACCTCGGACGTACCCAGGGTTTCATTTTGGGGGGACGGGGATTCTGGCGGATTTCAGTACAAAAAAAAATTGGGGGGTGAGGAGGGAAGAGGTCCCTCCCCCCCCCTTTAATTTTTGAAAATGTTAAAAAAGCAGGGATAAACGAAAATAACGCTGTATAATACACTGTTTTTGGCCTAATAATGTATTAATGTTTTTAGCGGTAAAAACATGTTTTCTTAGTTAAAAATTTACATTAGCAGACATTAGCAGAACTTGGATTTTACAAAAAAGGGATTTAGTGACTTTTCAGTCAAACCCCTGTATAGATCCATACTGTAAACGAAAGCAGATGAGCAGCATCTCCGTGTTTTTTAGAATACCTATATGGAAAAAATTACCGAGAAATTGCTATAGGCGGCTGGAAATTTTAGGAGGAGGAAAGTTGTCTACACAATTCAACCAAATTTGGTTTGCTTGATGTGTATTACTTATTGTTTGTTAAAATTATTTTACTTTTTTTATAATTGAGGCAAGATATATAGCGAGAAATATGCATATAATTGAATTTGAAATTTAAAATCTAGGCGCTGGAAAATTTTGAAGTAGAAAATCAGTTTAAAAATTTTAAAACTCAATACATTTAAAAATAAAAGTTTTTAATTAAAAAAAAAACTAAATATTTTTATTAAAAATTAAATATTAAAAATATTATAACGGTCGTATTGATTGATAGAAACATTTTTAAATTTTAAGCGTTTGTATTTCGTTTGGTAATTATAAATATATTTAAAAATTATATAATAATTTCTTCATTATACAATTATTTTGCGAGTAAATTACTCAATGTGCAAATTATAGCAGACACTTTCTAAATTGCCATAGTGGTAGTTGACTATTATCGATTCACAACTATTACATTACAGGTATAGTCAAAATTGTAATAAATAATGTTAACTGTTCTACATTTGTGTGCTGTGTGTAATTAATCGTTAAGTTACATTAAACAATTTTTTAAGGATGTAGTTGTCAACATACATTTTTTTTGTTTTTAAATAATCTACCTTAATTACGGAGTCTTGTAATTGCGTATCGACTTCTGCACAAACACGGTTTGGTGTGTTTTATTGTTCATTATTTATAATTGTTTTCCATTTCAAACTCTTAAAAACTCTCCACAGAAAAACTTTAAATTTCTGTATAAAAACGCTAATCAGTGTAAATAATTTAAAATTAATTTGTTTAAAAAATGTTAACGTTATAGTGGCTGTTAAAAGTATATTTGTCAAACTCTTTGTCGGACGGGGATTTTGTGAAAATATTAAGTGTCACGCAATACGGTAAAATAGTTTCTCAGTTTTGCTAACAGTATAAAATTTCGGACGCAATGATTAGCTAGATATAAAATGCTGTTTAGATTTTATCCAATTTGGTTTAAAATGACCTTTTCCTGTTTGGAAAGGTTGATTATGTGTTTATATGTAAAAATACTTTTGCTTATTATTTTGTTACGTTTTTAATGTGAAAAGTTTAAGAATTATACCGGTATTTGGTTTATTTGTGGAATTAGAGCGAATTATACATATAAATAAAGTGATTTATGCGGTTTTTAGTAACACATTTTCTTGCAAAGGTTTAACCCTAAACGAATACCATCTTTACTTGTGTCCAAAATATCTTAGTTTAGCCATCTCTGCTGTTGTTTCTTCAAAAATACATAAAATAAACAAAAAGTATAACGAAGCAGCTATTTTTAGAAATCGTTTTTTCTTCATTGCCCTAATCAGGGCCATACCCCAACATGGCGGTGCTTTAGTTGGGCAGTGAATGTGTTTGAGCAATATCAAGTCTCACATTTTTTTTATGTCGTGCATTTTCGCTTTTTCATACGCAAAAATAAGCTATAATATCGAGATGTATTGTTAGCGCTTGATATACATAAACCGTTTAAAAATTTTCATCTTGAAAAAGTAAAGTTAGTTAGTTACACACAGGTGTACGTGTAGACCGTTAATAAAACGCTATCCTGCTTCATGGGTGGCGCGGGAGCGCCACGGGGCGATTTAGCCCCGTGGCGCCGCGCCAACCATAATTAGAGAACGTGGGTAAATTTTGAAATTCAGAACCTTCTTCTTCTTCTTCTTCTTATTATTCCAACGCTCCATTCTTAAAAACGATATTCCTCATTCGTTACTGATTGATCAAAAATAAACATGGGCTCATTAGAAAGAAGAAGGAATTACGCAACTTTCTTAGGAAGCACTTTTTTCATTTAGGTCCTTGTTATCGATTTATTGATCAAAATAAAAAATTGAAAATTAGACAAATAAAAACTCCCAACCGCACAATAACAGCCTTTTGGCAACAATAAGGATTGTACAGAGCAGACAACCAACATCCCCTCATAAAAACCGCACAAAAATAGCAGACCGGTTTTAATTGGTGACAGAAACGGCGCCAGTTCCCAGCGCCATCTGCTTCATACGCGGAAAAAGTCAAAAACAACAGAGTACTTTTTTTAATTCTTGCATTCCTGATGACAAAATTAATTCAAAGTTTTATTTATTAAAAAATAATAAAAAGCGTCGGTGGTGCGGGGGGGGCACGCGCCGCTAATCATCGGTGGTGCGGGGTGCCAACTGCAATTTAACCCACGGCACCGCCAATATATAGACAACGTGAGTAAATTTTGTTATTCATGTTCATCATCTTATTTTTATTATTATTATTTTTACTTCAAAAATTATAATTGCAATGCGTTTGCTCACTGCGCCACTATATTTAGATAACGTAGGTAAACTTTGTCTGGAGCGCATCTGCACCGCACTAATTATAATTAAACAACGTGGTTAATTTATGTAATTTAAATTCATCTTCTTCTTATTATTAGAATTTTTTTGCTCTTTGACTTTCTTTTGCAACGATTTATAAACATATGTCATTGCGCAGCTAAATACTATATTTATTAGGCTATTTTTTTAAGGTTTTTAAATTAAAAAAAAGTGGTATTTAATAGTCTTGCTAATAACTATAGGAAAAAGGGGGGTTTTTCCGTCTAGACGGAAAAAATGAAGTTACTATGTCCGAGAGGACATATACCTATAGGGTAAATTTGTTGCCAGCTGCTCACTAAATAAAATTTTCGACGATATGATAATGATTCGTTTAAACATTGATCTAATCACACAGACTTTTTTTTTTTAGTGGCTGAAATGTTAATGGGATCATCTCGCAATCTTTGACAAGCGCGAAATCGCCACTTTTTCAAATTAAAGTTGTTTCTTAACATACAAATATTTAACCTTCTAATTGAAAAATTGGCGATTTCGCGCTTGATACAAATATTGCTATTGTTTTTCAATTGACATTTCATCAAACTAAAAAAAAATGCAACATTCTTGTGATTAGATCAATGTATAAACCCAAATAATTTCATATCGTAGAAATTTTTATTTAGTGAACAGCTGGCCAAACTAAGTGCAAATTTCCTATAGTCCACATAATGTCCATCTCAGACTAGTCTACATCTTTTCTGTCTAAACATACGCCCGGGGAAAAATCGCCCCTTTTTCCTGCTCTATTCTTAGAGCATTTTTCAAGGCTAGTTTTTTATTTTAAAACCCGACACTAACACAAAATAGACTAAATAAATCATAACACTATTTATATATATCGAATTTTTCAAGTATTAAAAGTGGTAGATCTCTAAGTTCACTTTGGTTTGGTGTGGAATTAAGAAATGAGAGATATTTAGTCCAAGCAACTTAATATTAAAACTTTTGATGGTCCAGCCCAAGCCGACTTAATATTAAAATTTTTGATGGTCCAGCCCAAGCCGTAATTTCTTTATACATTTGATGCGGAAAGATAAAAATATAAAATCAATTTAAAGAAAATGTTAGTTTTGAATAAAACCCTATCCTCAAAACGTGATGTATTATAAAAATATTGCTAAATAAGATGTTAATACACCATGTCAAAAATAGGTTGGGGAGTCGAGCCTCGGATTTTTTTTTTAGAGGGAGGGGGGAGGTGAAATACAACCCAACCTCTCTGCTCTTTCATAATTTCAAAAACATGCATTTATAGTTTACAATGATAATACCGTAGAGTTATTGCTTAAAAAATCGACTGGAAGTTCCTGAACAGATTTATTTTTCTAGGCATAAAATCTAAATTCTATGTAAACTTTCGCAAGCTCTATATCTGCTTAAAACTAAAAGCTTGTATGAGATTATTTTAATGCAATTGAATTAATATTAGTTTTTTGCTAAACTTAAATTAGATTTAGAATAGTAATAATACTGTTTTAATCAATTACCATTTTTTTTAAAAGTATAATTAGTTCCAAAGCTCAATAATAGAGTGATAACTTAAATTTTGGCGGTTGAAATTTATCTAATATTCTAAGAACGTAAAAAATCGATAACAAAGCGCTCAGCTGTCCATTTAGACAGCGCGACGCTTCGCTCAAAGCTTTACTTATACTAATGTTTCTGCTGTGACTTCGGTTCAATGCTGGTTCCATATCTAAGTTTTTTTATGTGTGATAACCTTTTATTTTTCCAGTAAATTTTGATTTTATTTACAAGTTTAATAATTTCTAATTTTAATTTTGTAAATAAAGATTTCTAGTGATCCACGGAATTGATCTGCCAAATTGCTGGGCGAAAATGTCTTTCATTTTAACAACCTCAGTAAAAAAATTCCACTTCCTGCTTTTAGGATTCTGGATTAAAATAGCCGGTAGGTATAATTTACAAATAAATAACATTGTTTTTACCTTTTTATGTGTTATTAGTACGTGACGGAAACATTTTTTTTCATGCAAATGTTATAAACGTCTAATACAAAAAGAACACAATCGTTTTGATCAAAATTTTCCTAATAATGTAGTAACTCATTTACCGCTTAAGGCTTTTATGTTAAAAGATCCGAAAAATCGGCGCTACATGTGAAATGATTTTACTTGCCATACTTTGCGTACAAGTCGAAAAATTGGTCTAATCTTTTAAAAATTTATGTTTTTAATAGATGTTTTTGGTCAATAAAAATGTCAGTTTGCTTTTAGTGTATTTTTTAACCTAACAATTAAAAAATTAGCAGGTTTTACAGTTGACAATTTAATGTTTAGCTGTTTATGCCGGTAAACCCTCGCAATAACAAAAAAAAAATTACACTCTAAAAATTTTTTTAATTTAATTTTTAAAAAAACTAAAGTCTGTACAAAAATGATGTGGACTAAAATAAAAATTTAAGTCATTATCTCAACAAACATGAAACATTTTATCTGTAGAAGTGTTACCCATATAATACCCATACCCACGCCATGACATCTGTGGGATGGGAATGAACTATTTTGTTGGCGAGATACGGTCACTTCTTTTTTGATTCCAGTCTATATTTTTTACAAACTATATTTCCGTTGTTCAGACCAGCTGACCAAAGATTGTTTCATTTTGTATTATATGCTTTAACTTAAGCTTCTTGCCTAAAGAAATTTTTTTGTATTTCAAATAATAAATTTTTGACATTTTTATTTATTCATTTATTAAATTTTTGGTTGTTTGAAAATTTCAAAGCATACAATGTTCTTGTCCACCAAATTTGGGGAAAAGGTGTTTAACACTCCCCCCCACTTAAAAAAATTGGGAGAAAAGTGTAACCTCGAATTTTGCGAAAATAAAGGAAAAATGGCTTCCAAATGACTTCTGACTGAGTCGATTATAATTTTGCGATAAAAGTAAGTATTTTAAATTTTAAGCAATAAAAACCTCAAAAATGCCAAAATATTGGGTTTTTGACGTAAAATTAGTGGTTTATTGTTCTTAAAAATAAAAAAACGATGTGGGTAAAATATACTACAGAAAAACATACAATATGGCTAAAATGCATTTCCTAGATTTTAAACCTGCCCTAAATCCGGCTTCTCCCATCTCCCACTCTGGAAAACTTGCTTTTATTAAAGGCTTATAGGTAAGTGAACTAATCAAAACACCTAATTTGTTCAAAAAAAAACAAAAACAAACACACACATACCTCATTGCCACATATCTCCTTAAATACAACTCAAAACTCAAATTTAATTTTTTTTAATGAAGTCTACGACAAAAATTAGCATGAAAAAGTTGCTTTTTTACCAAAAATTTGAAAAATATGACATTTGGAAAATTTCGATATTTTTCACGAAAACGAGTCACCTATGCTGTGTTTGAAATATCGGTATTTTTTACCCTTTAGAGCTACATGCATGAAAATTAACATCCTGAACCATTAACACTCGCTCTTTCACCGTTTTACATACATGGTAGGTAACCATGGTTTTTAGCATAGTCGCACCATTTTTTTATAAAAGTGTTTTTTTTTTTGGAAAAACGCTGTGAACAAATTTGGGTGCGTTTTCCTAAAAAAAACCGTAAAAATCACTTAAAATTCAATAAAACCTGAAAGTGTGTTTCAACTTCAACAACATATAAAAAATTGTTTTTAAAATCAATTAATTCTACTTGTCATTATGATGTATTTTACAACATTGTAAAATTTATTATTAAGGCAAAAAGGTAAAAAAAATAAATTTTTTTTAATTTAAAAAATATTTCATCACTGGTTTTATTTATTTATTATGTTTGGGTGGTTTTGTTTAAAATTGCTCCCGAGTTCAAAAAAAAGTCTTAATCCAGAAAGTACCATGTTATGTTTTTATCAAAATTTCAAAATTCACGTTTTTATTCTCGTTATTAAATGTCAAAATCGATTAAAATTTTCATAAAATGACTAAAATGTGGAAAAAACTTTGTCCAAACTGATTTTGTGGGGTAAAAAATGCCTGGATTTAATAAAAATGATTTTTGTAGCCTCTAAAAAGGACTAAAAATTACAAATGTGGACAAAAAAGTGTGGAAATGATATGTTTCCAAGTTTTTTCTCTAGGTAAAAATTTTAATAGATCACAAAATTACTGCAAAAATAGCTTTTTTTGGGGGTAAAAAAGTGTGTAGATTCTATTAAATTTGAAATCTTAACTCTACAATTGCAGAAAAACGCCTAAAATTTTAAATTATATTTAAACAATTTTTTTAAAGTTTCGAAAAAAACACGATTTTTTTAAACTAATTTTCTAATGTAGTTTATGTTATATACATAGAAAAACGTTAGGAAAGTTTGAAAATGTTGTTTTTATTCAAATAACTTAAGAATTAAGTGTTTTAAAGCTGATTTTTGAAGTATTTTTTTGAAGAAAAAGTGTTTTTTTAGGAAAAAGTGAACAAAAAAACCCTTTTTTCTAATTTTTTCATTTATTAGGATATATTTATAGAAAAATTGCTTATAAAAAACTAAAAAAGCGCCCGAAAAAACCTGCAATAGCACACGTAACTGAACGGCTAACAACAAAAAAATATATTGCTAGCAGAGTAATGTTTGTTTTTTTTATTGAGCTCGCTTATATTTTAAGTTTTTTTGAATTTGTCTGTATCTCGTTTTACAAAAAAAGAAGATAAACACAAAAAAGTCAAATTTTTATGGAGAGAAAGTCACTTATTTATGGGAAATAAAATTAGACCTTTTTGAAATACACCTTTTAGATTAAGAAAACAAAAAAACCACTAAATATGAGATATAATGTAAAGTAATTTTTGCAAGACAATAAAGTACATTAGCAACAAACAATTTTATTTTAAAAATTCCAAATTTTATGTTCAATTATTATTATTTAGATTAAAAACGGATAATTAAAGTAAAAACAAACTAGAAAGTAAAAACCGTACGTAAGATATTCTCTGTTTTGCCCAATAGGATACAGCATTTAAAATCACCCGAAGGATTAATTTTTACAAATTAATACCAGTACAACTGACTTGGCAGTGCATACTGATATTAATTTCGAATATTATACTCTTCTGTTAATAGGTATATTTTCTGCCATTACAAAAACTAATAGTTTTTCTTCATAACTTTTTTTTGTATTATCGGAGATTAAAGGTTAAACGCTGAATTCACACTTAAAATTTGATAAACGCATACAGTAAGTTTGCATTTTTCATCTTAGTCATAATGAACATTGTTTTTCCATTAATTTTTAAAGTATGAGAACATTAAGTATAGACTTTTGGTGTTACGATGTCGAACCTTAATCACCATACGTATTATGTTGAAAAAAAAAAAAAAAACTGTGACAAAAGTTTTGGAGCGCTTGAAAAACATGTTTACGGACAAGCTCAGCTCAAACAAACATAACTAAGTTTTCCAGGCTTAAAGAATGAATGCACTTGAAATTGAGGTATTTAATTTTAATTTTTTAGATAGTGTTTCAAAATGTGATATGATAGAAAATATTTATAAAAAACACATGTATTTTTTTATATTTTTTCAAATTTTATTGTCTCGGCACTAAAAGTATTTAAAATAACACCGAATAAATTCAGCAACAAAAAATGCATAAAAAAAAAATTATATAAATAACGAAGCATTATGGTCGCAAAAGAAAATCACGTATTATTAACAAAAAATCGATTTTTAAGTTCCCAAATATTTTTTTATAAGTTTTATTTTTTCTTATGCTTTATCTTTTTATAGTCAAAGAATAATGATAACATTACTACTAGCAAATCATGTATAAAAAACACTTTTTACAATTTGTAACCCACTTAATTTATTAAGATCAACAATCTTTTTGTGTTAATACGGTATATTATTATTTTTTATCAATGTTTTTTTTTTTGTGTGCACATATTAAAAAAAATCCGTCTTAATAACAAAAATAAATCATGAGAAATTTTACACTAAAATATGCTCAATGATTTTATTTGTCCCCTTAGGTTTTTAACCCCAATTTAGCGATAGTAGAAGATAGTTAGATAAAAAGTACTTTGAACGGTATATAGTTAAAAAAATTTTGACTCTCGCAAATAATTAAAAGAGCAGATTCTACTAAAGATAAAAAAATTGCATGGGAATTTTCTCATATTTAGCAACACGTTACCTCGCTGCGCAAAAGGATTCCGGGGCGGCGCACTGTTCAATATTTGAGGAGCGGCTTACCCGGTGAATGCGTAATATGCAATCTTTGGGGTTAATTGTTTTGTCCTTTAATTAAAAGTTTTTCTTTCGGTCCGGATGGTTTTTTCGGCGTTCAACATGAAAGGAATAGGGCGGCGCTCCCCCCCTCTGGGACCCTGTGGAGGGGGTGCGCCGCGGGCGGAGATTACCCCCGCTTGCCGGCCGGGGCTCGGTAGAATCGGGTCGGGGCCACGCCGGAGGCGGGAGGGGCGTGGGGACGGGCTGTGGTGGCCCCGCCCTGGGGGGGGGGAGAACCAGGCGGGGGTCGGTTGAACCGGGTGGTCTTTTTGACCGGCTTTTTGACCGGTACGGGTGGAAACGGAGAAAAAAAGTGATCCTGAAAACCCCTGCCCCTCCCTTTTCCGGGGGGGTTGAGTTGGCTGTATTCGTATTCATTTTTTTGGTGGTTAACAATAAACTTCTAAGTCTTTGAAAATTAACATTCAATTTGGTATATTATGTGAAGTTAAGTTGTTTAAGGAATAAATTTTTAAATTACTATTTGATTCGGAATGGTCATAATGTTTATTTTTAGACAAAAAATAAAAACGATGAATTTTTTAGTAAAAAATAAAATGAGCTTGGTTTAGCTAGGGGGGGGAAAAATTCCCGGAATAGGTTTTTACGAAGAGTCACTTTTACCAACAAACCAAAAACTCGGGAACAGGAAAAAAAGTTGAGGAAAAAAAAAAAACGATAAATCTGATGATAACTGTGTTTTGCCAATGCACAATCTGACCAAATATTAGACATACATTTAAAAGCACTAATACAATAAAATTCACACTTCCAGAAAAATTTATGTAACTTTTTTAATAGTTAAATTCTTTAAGTATAGTTTTTTTTTTTTTAAAATTCTAGTAAACTATTAATTTTCTCCGCTTGTTTGTTTCAAGACAATCTGAGTGAAACTTTCTTGTTTTAGTTTATATTAAATAAAATAAAATAAACCTAACAAAATGTTTTTTATTGAAAATTCCAACAAAAAACAAAAGTTATACTTATAAGTACCTTGACCGGTGATTTTATTCTTTTGTGGGTTTGATCCCCGGTCTGATAGATTGTTAAAGATGTATGGAAAATAGTTGAAAGGTTGCCCATCCCGTAACTCCGATTGATAGTGTGTTTAAACGTGAGCATTCTCGAGACTCCTTTAACTAAATCAAACATTTTACAAATGATCGTAAAAAAAATGAAATGATTGGTTGATTAACCGTATAAATTTTTTGCTTGATAATAGGAACCATTTAAAGAAAAAAAGTAACAGTTGCGCAGGCACAATAAATAAAATTAATCTAGAAAGATGGACCTTTTGTGCCTGGTGAGAATTGGCATCGGGGTAAAAAAAACTGTTTAATAAAAATTTATAATTTTTTTTTTGTACTAAGAAAACATGAGCTAAATCTATTTATAGCAAAATAAATAAATAGTTGACCTGGCGGGACTTTATTTTTAAATGTATTGAAAAATTCGACTATTTAGCAACAATTTAAAACATTAAAAACTTGTATTTTAATAATTATTTAACAAAATCACTTATTATTTTGGAACCTAAAATACTACTTGGTTAATTTTTTTTTGTCATATTTATTGTGAAAAAAAAGATGAATTAAAAAAAGTCTGCGTTCTTATTTGTTTAAAAAAACAGCGTCATTACCGCACATATTTAAATTTGGGTTTAAGTGTCTGTATGATGTAATTTTCTCATGGGTTATGCCTAGAAATATAATTCAAACATTTTTTTTTTTTTTTAATATGGTGCAGTAATGATGTGTCTTTCTAAAGAAATATGCCCGCCGATTAACTTTGATTCCATTTATGGATGAACTGTGACAAAAATTTGCTTAATCTAGCCGTTTTGAATTAGGATTCGAGTTCTACGGGAAGTTATTTTGTTTGATAACTAGTGACGTACAGAGTTGCTAGTACAGTGGTTACTTAAATCGGCCATTTTTTAATACAACGAACAACTGTTGCAGTTAACGTTGGGTTTACTTTTAGTTTACTTTCTACAAAAAAACATGCACAAAGTACCACTCACCTAAACTTCTTCTTAATTTCCACTTCTGTGGAGAAGAGAAAGCCAACTCTTTCAAGGCACCCTTTTTGCGATACTGACTTTTTTTAAATTTTTCAGAGCCACCCACGAAACCGTGCGTCTTAAATGATTCTAAAAATATCAAGCAAAAAAAAAATTAGGATAATTATAATATCTGCGAGATTGGGAAATCATAATTGCCGTGAGTTGCAAAAAAATCCTCGATAAAAGTAGTGTCAAATCTCTTCATTGACCAAATTTTTTCCATAAAAACAGTGTTAGGATGTTCCAACCTATGAGTACAGTTCAATAAAGCAGGAAACATCTATTGGACCGGCCATAATGATATATGTAAACTTTTATCTTGCCGGTCAAGGTACTTATAAGTATAACTTTTGTTTTTTGTTGGGAATTTTCAATAAAACATTTTGTTAGGTTCTATTTGATTTTATTTAATATGAACTAAAACAGGAAAGTTTCACTCAGATTGTCTTGAAACAAACAAGCGGAGAAAATTAATAGTTTACAGAATTTTACTTTTCTTTGTGCCGTCCATAAAGAATTAACTATTAAAAAAGTTACATAAATTTTTCTGGAAGTGTGAATTTTATTGTATTAGCGCTTTCTAAATGTATGTGCTTTAATACTTGGTCAGATTGTGCATTGGCACGGGCACCCGGTTATCATCAGATTTATTTTGTTTTCCACGCTCCTTTTTCGAAAACATGTTCCCAAGATTTTTGGTTTGTCACAAGAAAGTGACTCTTCGTAAAAACCTATACAAATAATGCTAAACTCCTGTAGCAAAACTAACTTATTGTTTTTTTTACTAAAAAATTCATCGTTTTTATTTTTGTCTAAAAAATAACGTTATGACCATTGAAATCAAATAGGGTAACAAAATATTCTATCCCTTAACAACTTAACTTCACATAATATACCAAATTGAATGTTAATTTTCAAAGACTTAGAACCGATTGTAACCGCGGATGAAGAGAATTTTTACAGCCAACTCAACCCCCCGGATTCAGGAGGGCCAGGGGTTTCGGCTGGCATTTCCCCATCCACCTCCACCCGAGACGGCGCCCTCTGCCGGTCCCTCCCGGCCACCGGGGCTTCTCTTGACCCCCGCCTGGCTTTCGGGGGGCAGGAGAAGGCCTACTGCAGCCTGTCCCACGCCCCTCGCGTTAGGGGCGTGGCCCCGATTCGATTCCAGCGACCCCTGGCCGCGACGGGGAATCTTCCGCCCGCGGCGCGGCCGGGACCTCCGGGTCCCACGGGGGCCGCAGAGCGCCGCCCTTATACCTTCCATGTTCTGTGCTCTCGACCATCCGGCACCGAGGGAAAAACTTTTAATTGAAGGAGTGGGTATGGATGCGTAAAGAGTGCACAAAGCGCATTCCACCGGGTAAGCCGCTATCAATATTGGACTTTTTGCCTTTGGAATGTTTTTGCGCAGCGAGGTAAGGCGCTGTGCTAAATATAAATAATTATGTAAATTTTTGTCTTTAGTGTTATTGGCTCTTTGATTAAACCAAGAGTCGCGTTTTTTTGAACTGTGTGCATTGCAAAGTGCTTTAGCTGACTATTCTTCTCTATCGCTAAATTAGTTTAAAAACCTAAACAAATAAAATCATTGAGCAGTATTATAGGCGTAATTTTTCTCATGATTTATTTTTGTTATTAAATGGTATTCTTTTTTAGTATGTGCACACAAACGCACTTACAGTGATTGTGAATAATAATATACTGTATTAACACAAAAAGTATTGTTGATCTTAATAAATTAAGTGGGTTACAAATGGTAAAAATATTTTATACATGATTTGCTAGGAGGAATGTTACTGATTCTATTGAGAGTAAAAAGATAAAGCATAAAAAAATAAAACTTATAAAAAAATATTTAAAACATAGAAAATTATCTTTTGTTAATAATACGTGATTTTCTTTTGCGAACCATAATGCTTAGTCATGATATAATTATGATAATATGCATTTTTTGTCTGCTGATTCTTTTTTGCGGGATTTCGATTGTTTTTAGTGCCGAGACAGGAAAATTTGAAAGCTTATATAGCAGGAAATATGTGTTTATAAATATTATTATTTTATCACATTTGGAAACACTGATCTAAAAAATTAAAATTAAATACCCCCAATTTCATAATATTTTTTAAGCCTGGGAAACTTAGTTAAAAAATGTTTTTTTTGTTCCTGTCCGTTAGATTTTGCTGTCGCACGTTTTGGGGGGTTGTCCCAGAAAGGAATCGATTTTGTAACATAATACCGTAGATGGGCGACGTCCGTTCGACATGGTAGCACCAAGAGCCCTTTTTGAATGCTCATGCTTAAAATTAATGGAAAAACAATGTTCATTATGACTAAGATGAAAAAACGCAAAGTTTTTGTATGTGTTTATAAATTTTAAGCTGTGAATTCAGCGTTTAACCTCAATTTTGGCTACTACAACAAAAAACTATGAAATAAAAACTATTAGTTTTTTGTAAATGGCAGAAAATATACCTATTAACAGAAGAGTATAATATTTGAAATTAATATCAGGATGCAGCTACAGTCTATTGTACTGGTATTAATTTGTAAAAATTAATCCTTCGTGAGATTATAAAAATTTTTTTTTATTGGGAAAAAAACTAAGAAATATCTTCCGCTGGGGGTTTTTACTTTGTTAGTTTTTGTTTTTACTTTAATTATCGTTTTACAGATAAATAATAACAATTGAACATAAAAATTTGGAATTTTTAAAATTTTTTTGTTTGTCGGCGGCAAAGATTTCTATTTTCTTGCAAAATTACTTACATTTATTACTCATGTTAGGTGGGTTTTTTTGGGGTTGAGGGAGGGGCAGGATTTAGACAAAAAGGTCTTAATTTTATTCCATAAATTTTTGCTTTTCTCTCCATAAAAATTCGACTTTTTTGTGTTTATCTTCTTTTTTCTTGTAAAACAAGAATACAGACAAACTCTTAGAAAA
>JASAMX010032048.1:0-12035 GCA_030248175.1 Microlaimidae sp. YZB2_3 | reverse complement strand
TTTCTTCGTTCAGTTACCTATTGCTGTCATATGTTTTTCTCCATGGGAAAGGTTGTGGGAGGAGCAGCGGCAAAACAGGGCTTCAAAATGCAGGTGGGAATATGGCTATAGCGAATGGGCGCGGTGGCGAGTTATTAGAAAAGTGCCGCCGCATTATTAGAAAAATTCGGGCGTCCCTTTTTGCGCGCGGCATCCCTTTAAACGCGCGGGATTACTTCCTTTTAGAAGAATGAATTTTGACCAGCGTGAAATCCTAGCCACTGACACGTTTCGCCTAAACCTTGGAGGTAACTTAGACACTCTTCCTTCTTAAAATCGGAGGGTTCCAGTACTCCCAGTACTAAAAAAACTAAAAATAGGCTATTTTGAGGATTTTGTTTACCCCCATACTTTGAAAAGAAGATTATTCCTAAGAAAAAAAGCGGGTTTTATTTAACCTTCTTATATTATAAACTGGTTATGACCAGGATGACCAGGGTCCAGCAGGACAGCGAAACCGCTAAAGAGGAAGTCCTATTTTTATTTTATTAATATTAGGTGCGACTTAAAAAATCCTTTAGACAAAGACCTCGGAATGGGTGAACACTGCATGTAGTGAACACTCTAGTGGTAAAGGTTGCCAACATTATTAATGTTGGACGAAGAGGCTCAACCATAGGGGTGAAACTTTTTCGCCCCTCCTGGCTTGTCTTAGCGCCTGCCCTTAGCATAATCTGCATAGGGAAGATAAGTTTCAGGTTATCAACAACAACAACAAGAAGTCCTATAGGTCATTAAGAAACCAGAGAGTTGAATTCGGACATGATTACGGCTAGTACGGGGGCGGGTTAGGATGTCAAACAGTATGATATGGTTTAACCCGGTTCCGTGAAACATTCGTACGTAAACCTTACCGCGGTAAGCTCTTCGCATGACCTATGTTTACTTCTGTCATACATAATTTTTTGTGCGCGAATAGTGCCCAATGAGCGAGCAAATTGAAATGATTAAAGCTACACGGTAGCATTATGCTAATTTTTGCAACATCAAATATTTTGTAATACACTGTATCCGTTACAAAAATCTGCATACTGCCACCCATAGGTGAGCACGGTCGGGGAAGCTAGGGGGGGGTTACCCGGGGTAAATCGAATTTTGAATTCTAGGAGGGGGTCCCAGGGAGGTCCGGACCCCCCCTAGCTTTTTAGGGGGGGGTCGACCCGGGGTGCGAAATTTTGAAATCTAGAGGGGGGTCAGGTGGGGTCCGGTGTCCAAAGCAAAACAGTTTTAAACCATAATAACTTTAATAATTGTTCTATTTATAGGATAATACTACATTTTATTGAATAAAAAGCCATATTCATGTATAAAAAGGGTGTAAAAGCATGAATATGTGATGAAAATTCACGTGTTCGGAAGAAAATTTAGCATAAAAAAAGTACCTTAAAATTTCCCGAGGGGGGAGGGGTGAGGTCATATTTCAAATTCTAAAGAGGAAAAAATTCGGAAATTTTGGGGGAGGGGGCCTAGATTTTCGTCTAGGGGGGGGTCCCAAAATTTCGAGGCTAGGGGGGGTGGACCCCACCCTGCCCCCCTTTCTCACCTGCCACCGTACCGCTTTAACCATTTCAATTTGCTCGCTCACTGGGCACAACTCGCGCAAAAAATTAGGTATGACGGAAGTATGACATAGGTCGCACGAACGTTTCACGGTTGTAACCGTAGAAAAGGCAATTACGGTAACGGGTTAAGCCTAAGCGCAGGTGATTTTTATGATTTTGGATTTTTGGGACGGTATTCTTAATTGATTTTGCCAAGATCTTGGATTTTATTGAGATTTTTTGGGTAAAAGTTGTAGCGTATTTGCAGTTCCGATTTTTTTTATATAATCGTCGTTACTCTGACACAATGAGTCAGATGCATCGTAAAATATTCGTAATTCTGACTTTTTTTATATTTTAACACACAATTAATATAAACAAAACGAGGCAGAGTCGCGTTAATTTTATATTGATTGTGACTCTTTGTGTCAGAGTAACGACGTAATATTCTATTTTGCAATGCAACGCCGTCCTTGCTCGTAGCTTAAAAGTGTGGTATTGGTTAAATCATGGGACAGTAATTCTATGGAAGAAATAATAAACATTTTTAATAATAATACTGATCCTTTCTTTTAGATCTAAAATAAATTTCTATTGCCATAATGAAATTGAATAAATTTTTACCTATTTGGATTTAAAAAATATTTTTCTGTGAGTAAATGCGGATTAAATTTTTGTGGCGTTTTGGCAATGGGTAAACTGTAATTTTATCTCTAAAATCATCAGCCACTTGCCGAATTCTCGCATCGATACTTAAGCGCTTAATTCAAAATCGTCGGAATTTCTAAAATTTGAAATAATAATGACAAATATTTTTTTATGTAAAAGAAAAAAAGGAATAATATTATTCTTTGTTTTTTAGAAATTTCTATGGATCATTTTTTTAGGCTTTGGAAGAGTTGGCGATGAATTACGACCAAAAAACGACCGAAGCCGAAGTTAAAAGCAAAGAAAACGAGTCCCTTACTGATGAGCTCACAAAGAAATTGGTAGGATTACTTGCTTCTACGTTTTCTTCAGAAAATGTTGTTTCTAATTGATTATTTTATTGTTTTGTTTATATTTTGAGTCGAACGTTCTTAAAAAGGATTTATATAAGCCAAAATAAAAACCTGTAATATATAATAACGCAGGTTTGAAAATACAGTTTTGTGGAAAAAAATTGCAAAAAAATTTAAAAATTTTATAGATTTGTTAATCTTTGTTAAAACAAAATTTATTTTATGGTTCTCTACAAAACTTATTTTATATTTTTCTAATTGTTTTTAGTTACTTCAATTTTTTTTATTTAGTTGTTTTACTTTTAGTCTTTGGTCAACGACCTCCAATCCGAATTGGAGCAAATAAAAGAAGGGACGGTTCTGCACAAACGGAGGACACAGGAAATGCTCGGCAATATCCTTAGAGACCTATCTGAAGTGGGGGTTTTGGTTGGAGCCGATATTAAAGTATGTGTGTACTCTTAATTTTGGTATGTGCGTACTCTTTTCTTGTATTCAAAATGTATTTTTATCGGAGCCACGCAAAAAATTTTGGTCCACATTTTTGAATAGGCTGAGTAAGTGTAACTTTTGAATACAAAAACAAGGAGGCAGTAAAATTAAGTCCTAGTTCCCCCTCCTCGTAAAACTTAAAACTTCTTCCATTTCCCGCCTAAAAACTAACAGACCATTCCCTTGATTTTTATTGACATTGTTCCTTTCTTTAGATTTTTTGAATAAACCATTTTGTTTAAAAGTTAATAGGAGAAACGAAGCCCAATTGATCCCCTCTAAAAATCAAAATATTTATCAGTAAAACCATATCGCCAAAATGTTTACACGTGTTGTTCTAGTGGTTTAATTTGCAATAAATGGATTGTGGGGTTTTTTATTGGTGTTTGGTTCTAACTTCCGTTACTAAAAATTTTATGAAAAGTTCTTGTTGGAATAGCGTTTTAAAATGTTTTGTGTTTGTAGTTAAATCTGGAAAATAGTGAGAAAAATGATAAATTGGACGAGGAATTCACGGCAGCTCGCTTGTTTATTAGCAAAATGAAATCGGAAATCAAGAGTTTGGCACAGGTTCGAGTTTGACTAACCTTTAAAGTGTTGTATAATGTTTCTTAATTAAGTGAACCTAGTGTTTTATATTGCACATGTAACACTAAATAACAGTCGCAAAACGTGTTCTGGTGGAAACGATAATTTCAGCCATGAATATACACACCTTAGGTTATCCTATTATTTTGAATTTTGTTGCGAAAATAATTGTGTTATCTATTTTAAAGTGCTATTTTTTGTATTTACTGCTATATTGATAACAATTTTACCAAATCATACTTGGAATTAGTGTTTTTTTTATAGAAATGCTCCGGTTTGGAAACGGCTCATACCGATAGTGATAAGAAGATGGAAGAGATTGAAAAAGAGCTTAGCGAATCTAAACTTGTCATTCAACAAGTAAGATTTCCACATTTTTAAAATTACTATTTCAAAACTTAAAATAAAGCATAGTTTAAAACATACATGGGCACGGGGGGGGGGGTGTTAACCCCCCCAAATTCTGAGAAGGGGGGTTTAACCCCCCCCACTCAGAAGTGGGGGGGGGAGAAAAGGTTAACCCCCCAATTTTGGAAAAATGAAGAAAAAAATGTCTTTAAAATGACTTCTAACTGCCTCCAAACTTAAGTTTTGAGGTCAAAATGAATGTTTTAAGCAATAAAAAGCTCAAAAATGCAATAAAAAGGGCTTTTTGACTTAAAATTAGCGTTTTTTACCTATTTTTCCTTCGAATTCGTAAAACGATATGGGTAAAATGCACTCCAGAAAAAAAAAACGATATGGGTATTTTGCGTTTCTCGGATTTTAACACACTCCCCCTAATTTGGGGTTTAACCCTCCCACTCCGGACCAACTTGCCCATGTATGGTTTAAAATCATAAGTAAATGGACAGAAACGTTTATGTTTTAAACCTAAAAAACCTATAAAAAAAGGTCTAACTCCCCCCTCCCCTAAAATTTTGAGATACGCCGGAGCGAACACCCCCCTCCCTTTTTAAAATTTGGGGGTTACGCGTTACGGTGAACAAGTATCATTTTGGAAATCTACAATATTATTCCAAGTGAAAAACAATTTATTGGTAAATATTAAAGCTGTTTATTTACAGACTTGTGTACCGTCTGGAAATGCCTCCCCCGCTTTATTGGAGGATTTGTTCCCCCCCCCCCGTTTTATTGCCCCTCCCCACCGCCAAAAAATGAAAAAGTACCCTACATTATGGCGCCATTTTTGACCTATAATGACGCCATCATCACAATTTTTAGCAGGTTTTAGCCTATTTCAATGCATTTTAAGCCATTTTAGACCTATTTTTACCTTATTTTCGCTTTTTTTATCCTTTTTCCCCTTTTCCCTTCTTTTTTCTCTTTTTTTTTTCTTTCTCCCCTGCTTGCCTCCCCCGTTTTATTGCTCCCCCCCCCCGCTTCAAAAAAGTTGCCCCCGTGCCCCCAGTTTTGGAATTGCCCCCCCAATAAAACCCCGGGGGCGGGGAGGGGGAACAGTGCATAGGTCTGATAACAATAAAAGTTTTATCATTTCGATTTTAGCACGAAGCGAGAATGAAAAGTTTGTCGGAAAAGATGAAAGAACAAGAAAACGCAAAACGAAAATTAGAAGAGAACGTAGATTCGCTTACAGAAGAATGCACTAAACTCAAAGCCCAACGTAAGCAAATCGACATTTTTCTGCTACTGTATTATTGCGGGCGAATATTATTATGTATTTCCACCATGAACTAACTGTAATTTATGTTTGTTTTACTTAGTTTATAAAAATTGATATGTAATAATTCTTAATTTTTGACAATACTTTTGAAAAAGGTTGGGAAAAACGTATAAAAATTGAATTTTGTTATTTTGAGTATAAAAATCCATATTTCTGTGAAAGTGCAATGTTCGTTATGTTTTACTAATATTCAGAGGTGGGCAGCCACCCTCCTGGTTTTGGGTGGGAGGTATACCCGACTCTCTAAACTTGGTATGGATGTCCTGAAATTTTTTTTAAATATACCTTAAATACCCCATTTTTAGCGTATTTTGTACTGGGACCCTCCAAATTATAGGGTAGAGAGAGGGGTGTCCGGGGTACCCCCAAATTTTAGGAGGGTGTCGGCATGAATCGGGATTTTTGGGGGTATAACCCCCAACCCCCCATCCTATGCTAATATTTAAAAATGTTAAATGTCCAATCACTGGTAATGTTATGTTAGTAAACAAGGAAGGTCAATTGTGTACCCGAACAGTTTATCATAAATCCTAAAGGTGCAGCAGTAGCATTTCTTTCTATTCAAATCCATTATTATGTTCAACTATTCGTTTAGAACAAGTCGGGGGTGGTGCTGTATCTGATCAGGCGCTGGCGTCACAACTTGAAACTCACAGAGAAGCCCACGCTAAACAGGTATATTATATTCGTCGATTTATCCCCCCTGCTTTTGTCTTAGTATAAATTTCTAAACAATAGATATTTTCTTACATGGTAGAAAAAGCATAAGAATCTTTGGTTCGTTTGTCTTTTTATACGAGTTTTTTTTTGTTAAAATTGACTAAAAATAAAAAATCGTCTAGTTTTCGGCTTGTTTTCATAAATTTATACTGATATTGATTAATTTTAAGAATTATTATTTTCCAAAAATATTGTGCGAATGCGGAGAAAATGTCTTTCGATTTTGAAGTTAATAAAACACCCCCCTTCCACTAAAAAAATCGCGTAGTTTTGAAAGAAATTGGGATGGTTTTTCGCTTGTTTAAGCGTAATCAAAAGACAAGCCAGCCACAATTAGGAGGCATATTAAAAACTTTAGTAGGGTATAAAAATTTCCCCGTTACAAGAATCTGCAACTCGGCTTTAACGTGGTATTCATTAAAACACGCAACAAAACCAGACAAAACTAATGAATAATGATTGAAAAGCAGCGAATTTTATTAACGCTTATTTGGATTCACATACAGAAAAACAGAATGGATAAAAACCAGATAGTCGATAGCCCTACGTCCTATTCTAAACGTACTCATTCCTAGTCTATTCCAAGAGCATCTTTCAAGGCTAGTTCTACTACATTCATTTTCGGTTGGTTTTAGGTTGCCGCCCTTCGGGACGAGATTTCCACCAAGTCTCAGAATATCGAGGAGTTGAAAGCTTCCCTGCAGGAACTCCAACTGGCCAAAGATCAACTCCAGGCCGAGCACGAAAAGCTCAAGACGGACGAGGCTGAAAAAGAGAAGAAGCTTAAGGAACTCTCCGCACAGTCCGACAAGCGGGAGCAGGCCAAGCAAGATTTGAAAGGTAAAGCCAATATATTAACTTTAGCCGTGACGTGATTGCTCTTGTTCATTACGGTGTTGTCGCAATATGACATATTTTTATTATTATTTTTCTCTGAAGTTCGGAACTTAATATTTTTTGTCAATTTGTTTCTGGGTGCTGGAATAGGCCTTTCCCTCACTTCCTAATATAGTATCAAGCATAATAAACTATTTTTAAATAAAAAGATTACATAGGAATTGGGGTTTCTGTTAATCCTAAAAAAGGGGTTTCTCGGAAATACCCCCCCCCCCAAAATTAGATAGGCTGTCCCATAGGTGATCAGCCTCCCGGATGTGGGAGGTATACCCGATCCCCGAAATTTGGCGGGGTGTGCCAACAATTTTTTGGGGGTATGCCTTAAATACTAGGGATAAGCAGTTCCGTCCGGTTCCGGATGTTCCGGGCAAAATTTGGAGTTCTGGTTCCTGTTCCGGATTTTTTGAAAATCTCAATTTTGGATCCGGTTTCAGGGTTTTCGCAGTTTGATAAGCAGTTCCGGATTCCGTAGAATTCTACAAAATCCGTAGAATTCTACAAAATAAAAAAAAAGTTTTTTGTTGTTCTTATTATGAAGGGTTGGAACAAAACGTAGACTTCTACAAAAAAATCCGTAGAATTCTACAAAATAAAAAGTTTCTTGTTGTTCTTATTTTGAAGGGTTGGAACAAAACGTAGACTTCTACAAAAAATCCGTGGAATTCTACAAAATAAAAAAAAGTATTTTTAATTTTTATTTTGAAGGATTGGAAGAGACGGTGGCTAAGGAGCTTCAGACGCTGCACAACCTCCGCAAGATTTTCGTTCAAGACCTCCAGCAGAGGGTGAAAAGGACGCCCACAGGACCGGAAGAGGAGGAGTTCGTGTCCTCGGCCGCCCAGAAGCAGAAGATTTCCTTCCTGGAGAACAACCTGGATCAACTAACCAAAGTCCACAAGCAGGTACGTCGGCTGGAAAACTTGTATTTTATTTTATAACTTCTATTTATACATATTTTTGTTATAAATAAATGTTGTTTAAGTTACTTTAGTAGGATACACTTTAAGTTATACTCCAAAATTTCAAGGAAGGTTTCAAATTTTTAGAAAAAGTTGGTTTGCAAAAAATAAAAATATAACTTGATTTTCTCCTTGATTTTTTTTAAGAGGCGCATGATTTAGTCAAAGGTTAAGTACAAAGACATTACGGTTTACCCCAAGTTTTTTTTTTAATCTTTTTTTAGACTAGAAAGTAAATTTATCGATAGATAAATTAATAGTCAAGTTTTATTATATCAACTCTTAAGTTTAAAAAAAACATTTTAGTAAAAAAATTGAGAAAATAATTTTAGGGATATTTTTTTCCCTTCTTTTTTAAATACTCCTTCCATAAATCTGAATTGGAATTTTCTAAAAATAAGAATCCCCAAACTTGTGGGTGATCGTCACTGGTTGTTAAGCCCAAATTTTAGGATAAATTGTCGATATGAAAATATTGAGTTGAAAAACCCACCATCTCTTAAAATAAAATAATGGTTTATACTTTTGGTTTGTGTAAGAATTAATGTTGTAAAAAGTTACTTTTACTTTTACTTAAAGTAATAAAAGTAACGGATTTTGGATTACCTTTACTTTTACTTTTACTCGACTTTTGAAATTTCAATTACTTTTACTTTTACTCTTACTCGACTTTTGAAATTTCAAATACTTTTACTTTTACTCTTACTCGGGTTTTCCTCTGCAAATACTTAAATTAATTTAAGTAAAATTTAAGTAATTTGAAAGGGTAAATTCCCCATGGGCTTTTTGTAAAGTAAATGGCAAGAGAACATTTTTTAAGCCACTAACACGCTAAAACCATTTATTTTGACTAAAAACTTATTAAAATGATAATTTATACATAAAATTAGCAAAAAAACTTTGGAACAGAGCTTTGGAGCTCCAAAAGCCGGTGTTTTGCTCCGTTTAAAATTACTTTTATTATACTTTTACTCTTACTTTTACTTTAAAAAATAGGTCTTACTTTTACTTTTACTTTACTTAAATAAAATTTTGACCATTACTTTTACTTTTACTTTACTTAAATTAAAAAATTACAAATTACGTTTACTCTTATTTTACTTAAATTAAAATTATTCAAATTACTTTTACTTTTACTTAAAATAATCCAAAATCAATACTTTTTACAACACTAGTAAGAATCAAGGTATAGCTATGTTTATGGTTTCATTGGAATAATATAGTATAAGATAGGTGGAAGTTTTACTGGAATTTAATACAAAGATACTGCTAAATTTAGCTTGTGCGTGATAACGCGGACCTCCGATGTGAGCTTCCCAAGTTGGAAAAGCGTCTCCGAGCCACTATGGAAAGGGTAAAAAGTCTGGAAACAGCCCTCAAAGAAGCCAAAGAAGGGGCTATGAGAGACAGAAAGAAGTAAGCCTAACAAAAAAAATCGCATGTAATGAATCGTATCGTATCCGTGCCTCAAAAAAATTAGAGATTCTGTATCTAATTTTAAAATATTGCTTTAACTAAGAGAGGAGAAAAAAATGCTTTTTGTAATCTGCTTCTGATTTATTTGCGATTAGGTTTAGAATAATTACGGGCAAAGATGAAAATTAAAATGTTTTTTACACGCTCTATTAATTAAAAGATCTCTTATTTGCTGGGCTGAGAATTCCCACAGGGTGTTTTATCCCAAACAGATTTTATAAAAATTGTCAATTTTAATGTAAAGCTGGCATTTTGTTGTAGTATGCTTGTGGGCTTTCGGTAATGGTCTTTATTGCATTAACTTCTTACATTTTCACTTATTTTCAATTAATAAAATTAGTTAGTTTTTTTGGTTTTGTTGATACTATAATTTGTTTCAGCTGTAAAAAGCATGTGAAATAGTTGGCTTTAGGTGGTTCCGTAGTAAGAAATGCTTTGTTTAATTCTGCGCAATGCTAATGCACCACGATGTTAGTTAAAATATTGTATTACATTAAGGTTTTTCAGGTTTTATATTGTAAGAATATGCTTTAAAGACCATTGCTAAAGGATTTTTATATGTTAAAAAAATCAAAATAATTCGCTATAATAGCAAAAGGCGTAATAATAAATAAGCGTAAAGTAAAACCTAACCATAATTTTTTTAATTTTTTGACCCATGGGAGCTAAGTCTACTTATCAAATTACGTAGATTATTACCTACTTAATATTTTCAAACGTGAAAGGGAAAATTTTGAAACCTTTTATTTTTATCAATCTTGTCTGTAAAAGAAAATAGTGTCAGTGGCTAAAAATTGAGATTTCACCTGCAAAATAGTCGGTTTAATTGGGGTTATACAGCTATATAAATGTCTCAGGTTCACGACATTAAATGTTAGTTGACTCTTCTGTGGGGGAATTTTTTTCAAATAATACCCTATTTTTTAACGGTAGTAATATTTTCAAAAATCCACGCACTTAGCAATTTAAAAAAACTATCAGTAATCCTTTTTGTTTCATTGTTATATTTTATTAGAATTGTTAGAAATGTTGTTGTGTTTTTTTTATTTTAAATGTCAGAAATATCTTTATAATAGAAGGGAGCATAGGTGTTTTTGGTCGGGTCCGCTAGGGGGGGGTCCACCCCCGGGTGGAAGGCCAAAATTTTTTAGGGGTGGGGGTCCAGGGGGGTCCGGACCCCCCTGGCTTTTTAGGGGGGTCGACCCCGGGTGCGAGATTTCAAATTTAGGGGGGGTCAGGGCATACATGGGCAAGTTGGTCCGGAGTGGGGGGGGTTAAACCCCAAATTAGGGGGGGGGGGTTAAAATCCGAGAAACGCAAAATACCCATATCGTTTTTTTTCTGGAGTGCATTTTACCCATATCGTTTTTCGATTTTGAAGGAAAAATAGGTTAAAAACACTAATTTTAGGTCAAAAAGCCCTTTTTATTGCATTTTTGAGCTTTTTATTGCTTAAAACATTCATTTTGACCTCAAAACTTAAGTTTGGAGGCAGTTAGAAGTCATTTTAAAGACATTTTTTTTTCTTCATTTTTCCAAAATTGGGGGGGGGGTTAACTTTTTCTCCCCCCCCCCACTTCTGAGTGGGGGGGGGGGGGTTAAACCTCCCTTTTCAGAATTTGGGAGGGGGTTAACCCCCCCAACCCCCCGTGCCCATGTATGGGGGGGGGGGGGGGGGTCAGGGGGGTCCAATTTTTTAGCAAAATTTTTTTAACTCAATAATTTAAGTGTTTTTAGGTCTAATATTGAATTTTATGTATTAAAACAGCCTATTTAGGCCTAAAAAGTGTATTTAAACACTGTTTTTAACTAAAAACCCGTGTTTTTGACAGTAAATAAAAAAAATATACTTCCAAATTGGTCGGGGAGGGGGGAGGGGGGTCAGCCTCGCTAGGGGGGGGGTCAGGCCGGACCGCTCTCGAGCTTTGGGGGGCCCTGAATTTTTTCTAGGGGGGCCCAAAATTTTGGCTCTAGGGGGGGTGCACCCTACTGTCCCCCCTCCCCAAAACACCTATAGAAGGGAGGAGGGGGTATAGATTATAATTATAAAGAATGTATACATAGTGTTACTAAAAAAATGTTTTGTTATTTTATTAATGTTGCAAATATTTTTGAGATTTTTTTGTAATTTGGCGTATAATTTTTTATAATCCCCCTCCGTTTATCACTATAGGTGTTTTTTTTTGGGGGGGGGGGGGGCGAAGGTTCACCTCCCCTCTAAAGCCAAAATTTATTTCGAACCCCCCTCCACCCCCTGGAAAAAATCCAGGCTCCCTCCCCTCCCCCCAAAGCTTGAGAACGATCCGGTCTGAACCCCTTCCCTAACAAAGCTGGCCCCTCTCCTCTCCCAACCAATTTACAAGTTTAATTTTTTATTTACTGTCATATCATAACAACGGTTTTTAGTAAAAAAAACAGTGTGTTTAAATACACTTTTTAGGCTTAAATAGACTTAGACTTTATAAATAGCTTATATAAAATTCAATCTTAGACTTTAAAAAAACTTAAATTACTGATTTTTTTAAAAAACTTTGTGTTAAAAAAAATCGGACTCCTCCTGGACCTCTTCCCTAAATTTGAAATCTCAAACCCCGGTTCGACCTCTCATAAGAAGCCAGGGGGGTCCGGAGGTGACCCC
>JASAMX010032045.1:0-21938 GCA_030248175.1 Microlaimidae sp. YZB2_3 | reverse complement strand
AAACCCCAAATTAGGGGGGGAGGGGTTAAAATCCGAGAAACCGCAAAATACCCATATCGTTTTTTTTTCTGAGTGCATTTTACCCATATCGTTTTTCGATTTTGAAGGAAAAATAGGCAAAAAAACGCTAATTTTAGGTGAAAAAGCCCTTTTTATAGATGCATTTTTGAGCTTTTTACTGCTTAAAACATTCATTTTGACCTCAAAACTTAAGTTTGGAGGCAGTTAGAAGTCATTTTAAAGACATTTTTTCTTCATTTTTCCAAAATTGGGAGTAGGGGTTAACTTTTTCTCCCCCCTCCCCACTTCTGAGTGGGGGGGGGCTTAAAACCCCCTTCTCAGAATTTGGGGGGATAAACCCCCAAACCCCCCCGTGCCTATGTATGCTCTGTACATACACGGGCAAGTTGGCTCGGAGTGGGGGGCATAGGTGAGAACGGTCCGGGAAGCTAGGGGGTGGTGGTTACCCGGGGTAAATCGAATTTTGAATTCTAGGAGGGTCCCCCAGGGGGGTCCGGACCGGACCCCCCTAGCTTTTTAGGGGGGTCGACCCGAGGTGCAAATAAATTTTGAAATCTAGAGGATGGTCAGGTGGGTCCGGTGTCCAAAGCAAAACAGTTTTAAACCATAATAACTTTAATAATTGTTCTTTTTATAGGATAATACTATATTTATTGCATAAAAAGTAATATTCTGGTTTAAAAAGGGTGTAAAAACATGAATATGTGTTAAAAATTGACGTTTTTGGAAAAAAATTTAGTATAAAAAAGTACCTAAAATTTTCCCAATGAAAGATGGGGGTCAGATTTCAAATTCTAGAGAGGGGTAAGGGGTAAAAAATTCCGTAATTTGGGGGAAAGGGCCCCCTAGATTTTCTTCTAGGGGGGGGGGCCTTTTTTTTTTTTTTTTCCCCCCCCTGGGTTAAAACGGGGGGGGGCATTCCAAACAAGAGCGCGGGGGGGGGGCAACTTTTTTGAAACAAGGGGGGGGCGAAGACGGGGGCGAGGCGGGGGGAAAGAAAAAAAAAAAAAAAAAAAAAAAAAAAAAGAGAAAAAAAAAAATAAAAATAAAAAAAAAAGACAAAAAAAACAAAAATAAAATAAAAATAAATATAAAATAACTTAAAATACAATAAAATAAACTAAAAACTACAAAAAATTCACAATAAAAACATCATCATCAATCAAAAAAAACATCATATTTTAAAATACTTTTTCATTTTTAAACAAAAAAAACAAAAAAACAAAAAAAAAACAAAACCTCCAATAAAACAAAAAACGATTTCAACCTTCCCTGTCTGAGTGCCCATGTAAATTTCCAGGCTCGGGAGGGTGGACCCCACCCCGCCCCGGCCCAGTATGGTAAAATAAAACGCAAAATACCCATATCCCTCTTTTTTCTGCATTTACCCTATGGCTTTTGAAGGGGGGGCATAGGTGTTTTTTTTGGGGGGAACATAGGGGTCTACCCCCCTAGAGCTAAAATTTTAGACCCCCCCTGAAAAAAATCCAGGCCCCCCCTCCTCCCCCCAAAGCTCGAGAGCGGTCCGGCCTGACCCCCCTAGCGAGGCTTAGGCCAATTTGGAAGTATAATTTTTTATTAAAGTCAAAAATACGGTTTTTAAAATCGGACCCCCTGACCTACCCCCCCCCCTAAATTTTAAATCTCGCAGCCGGGGTCGACCCCCCAAAAAGCCAGGGGGTCCGGACCCCCCTGGACCCCTTTCCTAAAAGATTTTGGCCTTCGACTTTTCACCCGGGGGTGGACCCCCACCCCCCCCCTAGCGGACCTGACCAAAAACACCTATGGGGGGAGTCCGAAGAACAATTTTACGCATACCGGTATCGTTTTTTTCTGGAGTGCATTTTACTTATATCGTCGTTACTACGGCAAAATGAGCCAAAATTCGTATAAAATATTTGTGCCTCTATGACTAACTACAGAATGAGCCACAGTCACACGTATTTTATAATGGCAGTGGCTTATTTTGCCGTAGTAACGACGATGGTAGGGAAAGGGGAGTGGGTTACACCCGCCGTTCACAGAATTGAGGGGGGAATAGTTAACCGTAACTCCTCACGCCCATGTACCGCATTTTTAAGTTAAATTATAATTGTCATTATTAAGCAAAATGAAAAATTCAGCTATTTAACAAAATACTACAATATTTCACTTTTTAAAATTACAACAAAAAATTTTAAAAAAATTTAAGGTTTTTTCCTTTCAATAATTTTGCAGAATTCGAACCCGAAATAAAAAATAAAATAAAAATAATAATAATAATAAAAAATCAAACTTTTACCTGAAATACCATACCAGTGACCACTGTTCTAAAATTCAACAGAAGAAAGTAACTAGCAGGATCAAAGTGCTTCAAATTTGTGAACGCCAAATTATTGTATAAACAATACAGGAAAGCAGGTATCAGATATAATAGTAAAATTCTGTAACCTACGACAAAACAATTCATAAAATCAAAATAATACCAACACCAAACACTAACAATTAAAAAATAAAGGTCCTTGTAAGGCTTTTTGGGAAGAAGAGGACCGGCTATAAATTCTGAGAAGGGGGATTTAACCCCCCCATTTAGGATTTAACCCCCCCCCCCTTTTGTCCCTCCCCCCCATTTAGGGGGGGGGAGGGAGAAAAAGTTAACCCCCCAATTTTGGAAAAATGAAGAAAAAAGTCTTTAAAATGACTTCTAACTGCCTTCAAACTTAAGTTTTGAGGTCAAAATGAATGTTTTAAACAGTAAAAAGCTCAAAAATGCAATAAAAAGGACTTTTTGATCTAAATTAGCGTTTTTTACCTATTTTTTCTTTAAAATTGGAAAACCATATGGGTAAAATGCACTCCAGAAAAAAACCGATATGCGTATTTTGCGTTTCTCGGATTTCACCAACTTGCCCATGTATGTGTGTCGGTCCCCCACCACCAGATAAAATTTTAATTTAACTCACAGCAGGTGTAGTGTAGAATTGTTTTTAAATGTTAAAATTTGCTTTAACAAAGAAATTAAAATAAAAAAAACACAAAACTTCACCTTGTTTAGACACATAACACCAGACCTCTGCACTGTCCTCCCAGGGAGTTTTATTGGTGGTGGGGCAATTCCAAAACGGGGGAGGTACGGGGGGCAACTTTTTTGTAACGGGGGGCCATAAAACGGAGGTTCAATCAGGAGAGAAAGAAAAAAAAGAAAAAAAGGACAAAAAAGCAAAGTTAAGGTAAAAATATGTCTAAAATGGCTTGAAATGCATTGAAATAGGCTAAAAACTGCAAAAATTTTGCGATGATGGCGTCATAATAGGACAAAAATGGCGCCATAATTTTTGGATATTTTTTATTTTTGGGCAGGGGGGGCAATAACACGGGGGGCAAATCTCCCAATAAAACGGGGGGCATTTCCAGACCGTGCACAGGTCTGTAATACTGTTGTAACTGGCCTGAGAAACGTCCTAAACGGGGCGCACATCCATTAGCGTGTTTAAAAATTGATATTTTTAGTTAGGGACTGGGCCACAACATTACCTACTTCAAAACAATTTTCTTTTGTTTTAATAACTTTTAACACCATAGATGTTTTTGGAGGGAAAAGAACGGTCAACCTCCCCTAGAACCAAAATTTTGGACCCCCCCCCACTGGAAAACAATCCAGCGCCCCTCTCCCCACCCCAAAAGCTCGAGAGCGGTCTGGACTGACCCCTCCTAGCGAGGCTGACCCCCTCCCCAACCAATTTACAAGTATATTTTTTTATTTACTGTCAAAAACACGGTTTTTTAGTTAAAAACAGTGTTTAAATACTATTAGGCCTAAATAGGCTGTTTAAGTATATAAAATTCAAATTAAAAAAAATCTTTATTAACAAATCGGACCTCCCTACCCCCTCCCTAAATTTGAAATCTCGCACCCGGGGTTGACGACGTCCCTAAAAAGCCAGGGAGGTTCGGACCCCCCTAAAAATTTTTGGCCTTCCACCTGGGGGTGGACGCATAGGTGGGCAGCCTCCCATTTTACCCCATTTTTAGTACTGGGACCCCCCAAATTTTAAGGGGGTGTCCGGAGTACCCCCGAATTTTAGGGGGTTTCGGATATAGTCGGGATTTTTGGGGGATATAAACCCCTCCCCCTGCCCACCTATGAGTGGACGCGTGGACCCCCCCCCCCAGCGGACCTGATCAAAAACATCATCTATTTCATTTTTAAATGAATTTTAAAATTTTTATTGCCAAAAGTGAGTACCTTTAATGACTTCTGAAATCCAGATGCGAAAAGACCAATTGTTGGTTTTCAGAAAAAGCACCAAAGAAATAAGCAGTTTCATACATTCTGAAAGCAGGACGACAGTTGAAGGATTGTAGGAATAAGTTCCATCCTTTTCTTTACTTGCAGTTACAAGGATACCTTGGTTTACAAAGAGTGTCACGTATATGCAAAAAGTCGCAAAGTGAGTACAGTCCGGAAAAAGTTTCTGACGCTCCACTTCAATAGAAGTTGACGAAGCCATAATTTACTTGCTTTTTCTTTCCATGTACTTCATCTATTCATTCCGACTAACATTGACAACATTCTGATTCCACAGTTCTCCAGCTGAAAGAAATTTAAAAAAAAGTAGTTTTATTGTTTTATTTATTGTTTTATAAATAGTGTTTTTTTTACAATTTACCATTTTTATTTAATGTTTTAATTGTGTATAATAATTTTAGTATTCAAAATCATTTTAAAAAATTACGTAATTTTTTTCATACCAATATTGTGCCTTAATGTGCAATAGGCGCAAAAACCGTGTTTTACGGTAGACGTGACTGAAAATATACCGGCTCAAAATTCGTGCGCGCACGAATTTCGTGCGCTAACTTTATATACGTTAAATAGGTACAGGTACTAAACGTGTACCAAAAATCGATTAGAGATTTCCACGCTGCAAATACTAAATAAAAACATGTTTATAGGTCAATTTTGACCTGAAGATCTCGTTTTTTAACTTTAAAAAATCATTAAAACACGATTTTTGATAACATGAGGTAAAATATAGGCAAAAAATGACAATATTTTGGGTACACAATTTTTACTGTTAAGAAAAAATTTTACTTAACCGCTAAATTAAAACAAAAACGTTGTTTTAACATTGCTGGAAGCCCGGAGAATCTAAAAATTTACAATAAAATTATAAGGCATTCTTCAAGTATAACCCATTTAATTACATGGACTACTTTAGGTATAGACGAACTAACAGTTTAAATCCCTTATTTTTCAAGTACAATTAATTAAAATAAATAGTTTTTTTGATAAATCTTAAGAAAAACATGTAACTTAAAAATTTTGTCAAGATAAAACTAATAAGCAACCTGAATCGTGGAGTGTAGACCTTTGTTTCCCTAACTAATAAGCAACCTGAATCGTGGAGTGTAGACCTTTGTTTCCCTAAGCAGCCTAAGAAAAACCTTAAAATCAAACTAAAGTTTAAATTTGGCTTAATTTTTAGGTTTTGCTTAGGTTGCTTAGGGAAACTAGGGTCTACAATTCACGATCAGGTCATTTATAAGCATTCTTACGATAATTTTTATGAAAAATAAGGGATTTAAACTGTTAGTTCATCTATACCTAAAGTAGTCCATGTAATTAAATGGGTGATACTTGAAGAATGCCAATTATAAATTCAGTAGTCACATGGACCACTGAAAATATGGACAGCAAATTCGTTTTTGTTTAAAAAGCTAATTTAAGCTTATTTTTAATCAAATTTATTCTTTCTATAAGCCTAAGCAAAGCCTAAAAATCAAGCTAAAGTGTATTATGAGACATTTTTATTAAATTATCCCATTTTTTAAATCTTAATTTTTTTCACGACTGAATTTTGATACATTTTTAAGGGGTTGCTGTACAAATCTGGTGCAGGCCAGAAAAAAAGTAAAATATTTTTAGAACCACCAGACACTTGGCAATCTAACAAATATTCATTCATTTTGGTTAAAGCACTATTAAAAAAATTTTCTTGACAGCATAAAATGTACCTTGAAAAAAAGGTCATTTTTTGGCTATAAAACACCATTTATTTTTCTTAAAGGGTTGTTTAATCATTTTTTAATGCCCAAAATTAAGATCGCAAAGTCAGAGTTGACCTAGAAACATGTTTTTTATTTATGTTTGTTTGGTGAAATTCTCAAACTGATTTTTGGTACACGTTTAGTACTTGTACCATTTAAATATTTGTTTAAAAAATACAACAAAACAATAAAAACATAAATATTTCAGCATATTTTTGAAGAAAACATATTATATAAATAATTTTTTTGGTTAGTTTAATTTACTATTATTTAGTTTAATATACAATAACCATTTATAGCATGTTTTCAGCATGTTTTATTCACCCGACTTTGGACGCTCGATTTATATATGTGTGTATTTCAAACTTCCAATGGTTAGTGTCGAGCGCCACCATAAGGGTCTATTAAAAAACATCTCAAATATTTTAGTTTTTATGCTTTTTCTTGGATATAGGGTAGTGCATTTAATTTTGGCACTTTTTCGTTTTTCCAATGTAACTTTTCACTGTATGGTCCGATTTTCATGTTTCATTGCTCATTTTAAAGCTTTCACAATACTGCGTTGCGTCATTTAAGTTTCACTGTACGAAAATTGTTTTTTTACTTAATTAAATCAGTTTAAAAAAAAACGGAAAATTGCCGAAATTAAATGTTTGCATTTAATTTCGGCACTTTACAAACAATCGATTGTTTCTCAGTCAAAAAATCATCATTTTCAAAAATTTAAAAGCCTATCATTATCTCCAGACAGTTTTCTTTAATTTAAGCTTCTACTTGTTGTTCAACGTGTAACTGGCAAAAAGTTACAGCTAAAATGCCAAATGGTATCAAAATGAGCGAAATTTGGGAAAAAAAGTGCATTTAATTTCGGCACTTTTTAAAAAGACCCCCTTAATCGAGTTGAAGTCTAGTGCTATGACCTCTACACATTTAAACATTGTCTTTTAACTATTTACAACTACAATTTAACACCCGACTACTTAATTCAACCCGTTTTTACCTACAGCAATTTTGTGCCGAAATTACACGATTTTATTTAATTACGATTGCTCACCACAGACGCAACGTAGAACCATGGGGAGTAAAAATTCTGAAAATAGACTAAATTTTACCAGGACAGTTTAGTTTTTAAACCAATTTATTGCGTAATCATGAAATGCCCATGTTCTAAAAACGAGTAACAATTTTATTTTTTATAAATCACACAATTTCACATGAAAATATCACAACATAACAATTAAAAAGCCAACGACTGTCATCTACATATAATTATCTCTCATTTGAGTTATTAAACGTCATATTCCGTTCAGGATTACCAAAGATATAGTCCAAAATCAAAAATGCCCAATTGGGAAAAGTGCCGAAATTAAATGCACTACCCTAACTATTTCACAAAAAGAAAATAAATAAAAGCATAGACTTTATAAACGTTTCCCGTGTTCGATTTTACTTGAAAATTGAATTCTTGTGAAAAAAAAAGTTTATAATAGAGATGTTTCTAGAGCCAAAGCTTGGAGCGGAGCTCCCCTTTTCGGAGCTCCGCAGTAGCAGAGGCTGCGGAGCTCTGAAGCTCTGCGGTAGCAAATAAGGATAATCCTAATTTATTAAATAAGCATTCTGTTGAAATTTCTAAGCTTGTTCCTAACGTTTATTTGCATTTACTTGAGAAGTATGCTTTATGAGATAGTTTTAATAATTTCTTGTTATCCTTTTGTTTGACTGTTATTCTGTATTTTACGCGTTTTATTTATCATTTCATCGTTTTATATGTGTTTTGTATTTTAGACCCTGATGAAGATCTGTTTTAACGGATCGAAACGTTGGAAATAAAATCTTTATTTTATTTTTGCCTTTTCACCATGTCTCAAACAAACTTTAATTTTAATAAATTATGTTAATTTTTCATACAAAAAAGTGCTAAAGGCGCTTTGAGCTTTGCCATCAAAAAAGTCTAAAACACCGGATGGTTTCCCAGCAGTTTTTCCCAAATCCATAGCCACTGAAATCGGGTTTCCATTGACTATGTTATTTGAAATGTTAATGAAAACTGGAGTGGTACCAAATTCATGGAAAACCGCAATTGTTGTGCCGATTTTTAAAAAAGGGTTAAAATCAATTAGAAATAATTATCGTCCAGTTTCCCTTTGTAGTTACATAAGTAAGATTGCTGAACGTATAATAGCTAATGATTTATTAATGTACTTGCGGTCAAATAATTTAATTACAAAAGATCAATATGGTTTTCTGTCTCGTCGTTCAACCTGTACTCAATTGCTATCTATGCTTAATGAATGGACTAAATGTATATTAACAATAATATGCAAATTGACTGTATGTATTTGGATTTTTCAAAAGCCTTTGATACAGTTTGCCACAGTGAATTACTACACAAACTTAGCTCCTATGGGATAGGTTTTGAATTATTAAATTGGCTTAAGGCTTTTTTATCAAACCGGACACAAGTAGTTTGTAATGAAAATGAAATTTCTGATCCAATTAGTGTAAGTTCCGGTGTGCCTCAGGGTTCTGTATTAGGTCCAATTCTTTTTATCATTTATATAAATGATGTGGTAAACTGTATTGAAGGCTCTTGTGGGATAAAACTTTTCGCAGACGACGGGAAGATATATAAAGCTCAATCAGATAGTACTAATAGTTGTTAATGGTTTTTATTTGGTGTTTTCATTAATTAATTAAATAAAAAAGCCCCACGAATAAAGTTTATTTTATTTTATTTTATTTTATTAATATTTGCATAATGCAGGAGTAGTGAAGGCATAATTTAACATGCAATATAACCACATACCCCTTTAGAGTTTATATAAACCTTATGGGTTTATTAAAAACGGTGCCCCCAATTAGTTATATTTATCAAACCCAATTAAATTTTACCTTGAATACTCTCAAATACTTTAGTAAAAACTACAAATTATTGATACAATAAAACAAAACGCATAATAGTTACATTATTAAAAAGTATAAAAATTATATAAATTATATTTAAAAAATATTAAATATTATAAAAGATATAATAGAGTTTAATTGAGCAACAATTTCCTCCAGGTTTCGCCTATTTTTCATATATTTAAAAAAATTGTTTTTGCTTAAGTCAATAATATCATCTGATAAAGAATTCCATACACGGATTGACTCACGAATGCTGGAAAAGTCAGATCTATCCAAACGGACAAACGGCAAATGGTACATATGTTGATGATGTTCCAAACGTTGCGCTCGTCGTACATTAGCATCTTGTGTAAGCTGAAAAGGTTCTTGCCAATGTCGAAAACCGTTGTGATATATGAAAATTAAACGAGCCCGAAAGCTAAGTGCAGTAAAACCAATAGGTAGACATGAAGCAGCACGTAGAAGGTCTTTATAACTATCCTGATGGTTTCGAAATATTGTTCTTAAAGCAAATCGCTGAGTTTTTTCAAGAATAAAGCGATATTTAGCTTGCTGTGGATAATATATTGATAAAGCATAAGTAAAGGCAGGAAAGAGTTGTTGTTTATAGATTTTTAAAAGACTCTCCGCATTAAAGTTTTTACCATAAATTGAATTTAGCGCAGAAACTGACCTCTTGAGATTTGCTGCTTTCTTGCTAATATGGACTCCCCAATTCAGTTTTTCATCAAAAATTACTCCAAGATAAGGGTGACTGGTAACTCTCTGTATATCAGTGTTATTAATTTTAAGCATTAAAGAAGTTTGAGGTCTCCTATCCAAGTTGAATTGCAAAAATTTTGTCTTTTGTGGGTTAAGATTAAGGAACAACTCCTGAAAGTGATTATAAATTAAATGAATATCGTTGTTTAAATTTTGTTCACAGTTTTCAGTTAGCATTGGTTTGCAAATTACAAGATCGTCTGCAAATAAAATCATTTTAGTTGATGATGAAAGTTGCAAATTTGTTATGGAATTTATGTAGGCGATAAAAAGTAATGGGCCAAGTTTTGAACCTTGTGGAACACCTGATAAAACTGGTCTTTCTTCCGATAGTTCATTTGCAAAAATTTATTGACAAAAAGAAAAATTAATTTGGTGCTTATAATATTATGCGGTGATATTCATCCAAACCCAGGTCCGCGGAATTCAATCAGAGTGCAAAATATTCCACCGATAACAGCTAATCCTCAGCCAGGCAATCCTAATTTAAATGATGACAATGGAATTCCTGATGGCCCGCTTTTTGTTTCTGTGAACATTAATTCTTTACGAGGTAAATTTTCAAAACTTTTGGAATTAATTGAGTCCTATTCAAACATATGTGCGGTAGCGTTGCAAGAAACAAAATTGTCGACCATGATTTTAGACAGTGAGTTAAAACTTCCAAATTATAAACTTTTTCGTAAAGACAGAAATCAGAATGGCGGTGGCGTGGCATTATACATTAAATCTAATCTAGATCCAAGACAACTGCAAATTTTGCATGCGCCGTTATCTATTGAAATTGTGGCTGTTGCATTTAAGCTAAATAACCGCTGGCTAATTGGTGCTTCTGTATACAGACCGCCTAATCAACTTGTTGAATCTCGCAATGAAGCATTGGATACTTTGGATGATTTTTTTGCAGGGTTAGGTGACCTTTCAACAGATCTAATATTAGGTGGAGATTTGAATTTTAATTTTCTAGTGCCTGAAAGTTATGAGCCGCTCCAAAATGTTTTGGAAAATTACAATTTACATCAACTTGTTAATTTCCCCACACATTATCAACATAATACTCCACAAATTCCGCAAAATGCCTCCTCACTAGATGTCATAATTGTTGGAGATCGGCAGCTTATTAAGGAGGTTGGACGTTCTTACCCTCTTGAAAAAAAGCATTGTTTAATATATGCAGCCTTGAATGAATTTGACACTCAGCCAAGAGCAAAACGTGTTTTAATTCGACTTTGGTCTAGAGCTAATTGGGATCAAATTTTCCAAGATTTTGAAAACACTGATTTTGACAGTTTTGTGGACAATGCTCCAACCGTGAATCAGGCGCAAAAATATTGGACTCGTCACTTTCTTGAAATTTTTGATCACCACATTCCAAAAAAGGTGATTCAAGTTAAACCCAACACATTTTGGTTCCCAAACAGCTTAAGAAACTTAATAAAGAATAAAAACAGAGCTTATATCAATTGTGTTAAGCATAGAACAGCAGCTGACTTTTACAGGTACAAAAGACTTAAAAAACAAGTGCGGAAAAGGCGGCCAAAGCAAAACAAAATGCCATTTCTGCTCTTGACCTTATTGTATTAATCATTCTCTTGTATTGTGTTATTGGGTTTTTTAATTTCTGTTAATGTATGCATTGGTTGGTAGGTTTGTTAGTGTAATTTATACCTTTACCTGCCTTCTTGTCGGTTTTTTTTTAATATAACCTGATTTATCTTTTAGTTTATATTAATTTATGCTCAATGTATGTTTTTCTGACAAGTAAACTATTTTCTATTCTATTCTATGTTGCATTTATTATAGAACCACACGCACATTATATTAACGAAACTCCAGTGATGTAGTAATTTTGTTTTAGAGTAACCGACTTAAATTCGGCCAGCCTTAATTTCGACCACCAGCTGTTATTTTTTATGCGCAAAAAATATGAAAGAAACTGCGTATGGCTAGATAAATTGTAATTTCATTTATGTAGCCAAGCCAAATGCAATTCATTTCATTACTATGCGCATAATAAAAATAACAGCCAGTGGCCGAAATTAAGGTTGGCCGAATTTAAGTCAGTTACTCTGCTGTAATGTTTAGTAGCAAACAAGTCAATAAAAGAAAACTATTAAGATCAAGACAAATTTAAACAATAAAAGTGGTTGGAGAAAGAGTTAGGTAACACTACACACATATACAAAGGCCGTAGCCAGGAGGGATTGGGAGGATTAATCCCCCCCTCAAATTCTGGGAAGGCAAAAAATTTTGTAAGGGTTTGTAACCCTTTGGTTTTTTTAAAAAATTAGAAAAAAAAATTTTTTTCCAAATCACTCTGTAATGTATTAAAGCTATCTAAAATATATTATTTAAAGTGATTTAGGTTGATAAAATCTCTTATTTATAAAAAAGTAATTATTTATAATTCAAAACATTAGTGCAGTGAGTTTAAAAATATTGTATTTTTGATTTAAATTAAATAAAAATTTTTTATTTTTAGAAAACGTTTGTTCTTTTTTATTAAAATGGTAATAAAATACCTAAAACTATTTTATTTTGTTGTATTTATTTAAAAAACAACAGAAAATAAATGAAGATTCAGTAGGGTAGTGCATTTAATTTTGGCACTTTTCCCCAATTGGGCATTTTTGATTTTGGACTATATATTTGGTAATCCTGGACAGAATTTATACGACGTTTGATAGCTCAAATGAGAGCTAATTATATGTAGATGACTGTCGTGAGCTTTTTGTTTGTTATGTTATGATATTTTTATGTGAAATTGTGTGATTTATAAAAAATAAAATTGTTACTTGTTTTTAGAACATGGGCATTTCATGATTACGCAATAAATTGGTTTAAAAATTAAACTGTCCTGGTAAAATTTAGTCTACTTTCCGAATTTTTAGTCCCCGTGGTTCTACGTTGCGTCTGTGGTGAGCAATCGTTATAAAATAAAATAGTGTAATTTCGGCACACATATTGCTGTAGGTAAAAACGGTTTGAATTAAGTGTTCGGGTGTTAAATTGTACTTGTAAATAGTTAAAAGACAACGTTGAAATGTGTAGGGGTCATAGCACTGCACTTAAATTCAGTTAAGAGGGTCCTTTTAAAAAGTGCCGAAATTAAATGCACCTTTTTTCCAAATTTTGCTCATTTTGATACCATTTGGCATCTTAGCTGTAACTTTTTTCCAGTTCCACGTTGAACAACAAGTAGACACTTAAATTAAAGAAAACTGTCTGGAGATGATAGGTTTTTAAATTTTTGAAAATGATGATTTTTGACTGAGAAACAATCGATTGTTTGTAAAGTGCCAAAATTAAATGCACACATTTAATTTCGGCAATTTTCCGTTTTTTTTTAAAACTGATTTAATTAAGTAAAAAAACTACTTTCGTACAGTGAAACTTTTGTGACGCAACGCAGTATCGTGACAGCTTCAAAATGAGCTATCAAACATTAAAATCGGGCCATAGAGTAAAAAATTACATCGGAAAAACAAAATAGTGCCAAAATTAAATGCACTACCCTACTTAAATTTAGGTTTCCTGGTGCCTTTTAAAAGCTTAAAATTAAAAAATTTTCCACCCTGGGGGGCATTCTTGCCCCCGGACCCCCCTGACAAGGGGCTCCGCACCTTAACCCCGCTGGGGGGCTCCCGCCCCCCGGACCCCCCTTGTGGGCCCCTATGAAGCACCTTCCAAAAAATCCCCTCCTCAATTGAAATCCTGGCTACGACCCTGTATACATACATACATATACATACACAAACATACACACACACACAGACAAAGAGAGAGACAGTTATATTACGTCGCTATTTAGAGAATTTAATTAAAAATCTGGCAAGAGTTTTCAAATAAGCCCGCTCAGCGGTGCTGAACACTTGTTTTATTGATTTTTATAAAAATGTCACAAATCGAGCGTCTAATTGTAGGCGAACTAAGACATGCCAACTTCCTTTTTTTAACATGCCAACTTCCTTTTTTGACATGCCAACTTCCTGTTTTTTGAAAACATGCTGGAACAACAGTACTCCATGGCTGGACAAATAGTGGTCCATTACTGGACTTTATGCTAAAAAAAATCAAAAACTTGCTTTAAAATATTCTAATTTACAATAATATAGAATTAAAATAAAATTATTTATTGTTAAAAATGTTAGATTCTTTTATATTTTTGTTGTTGCATTTGTTTCTTTTGCAAATTCTAGTGTAAACATGTAAACCTTAAAAACATGCAAAAACATCCAAAAACATGCTGTAAAATAACACACACACACACACACACACACACACACACACACACACACACACACACACACACACACACACACACACACACACACACACACACACACACACACACACACACACACACACACACACACACACACACACACACACACACACACACACACACACACACACACACACACACACACACACACACACACACACACACACACACACACACACACACACACACACACACACACACACACACACACGCACATTACGTCTATCATGGGTGGCGCGGGAGCGCCACGGGGCGATTTAGCCCCGTGGCGCCGCGCCAACCATAATTAGAGAACGTGGGTAAATTTTGAAATTCAGAACCTTCTTCTTCTTCTTCTTATTATTATTATTATTATTATTATTCCAACGCTCCATCCTTAAAAGCGATATTCCTCATTCGTTACTGATTCATCAAAAATAAACATGGGCTCATAAGAAAGAAGAAGGAATTACGCAACTTTCTTAGGAAGCACTTTTTTTATTTAGGTCCTTGTTATCGATTTATTGATCAAAATAAAAAATTTGAAAAACAGACAAATAAAAAGTCCCAACCGCACCATAACAGCCTTTTGGCAACAATAAGGATTGTACAGAGCAGACAACCAACATCCCATCATAAAAAGCGCACAAAAAAAGCAGACCGGTTTTAATTGGTGGAAGAAACGGAACAAGTTCCCAGCACCATCTGCTTCAACCGCGCGGAAATCGGCAAAAACAACAGAGTACTTTTTTTAATTCTTGCATTACTGATAACAAAATTAATTCAAAGTTTTATTTATTAAAAAAAAGTAATAAGCGTCGGTGGCACGGGAGCGCCACGCGCCGGTAGATAATCATCGGTGGTGCGGGGGTGCCACACTGCAATTTAAACCACCGCACCGCGCCAACTATACTTAGAGAACGTGGGTAAATTTTGTAATTCATGTTCATCATCTTTTTTTTATTATTATTTTTACTTTAGAATTATAATTGCAATCCTTGCCGCACGGCATCGCGCCAACTATATTTAGAGAACGTAGGTAAACTTTGTCTGGAGCGCCACTGCACCGCACTAACTATAATTAAGCAACGTGGGTAAATTTCGTAATTTAAATTTATCATCTTCTTTTATTTAAAAAAATTAACGGAACGATTATAAACATATGTCATTGCTCAGCTAAAACTATAGTTTATTAGGCTATTTTTTAATTTAATTCAAAAAAAGTGGTAGACCAGCCTTGAAAAATGCTCTAAGAATAGAGCAGGAAAAAGGGGCGATTTTTCCCCGGGCGTATGTTTAGACAGAAAAGATGTGGACTAGTCTGAGATGGACATTATGTGGACTATAGAAAATTTGCATTTGGTTTCGGCAGCTGCTCACTAAATAAAAATTTCTACCATATAATAATGATTTGTTTATACATTGATCTAATCACACAGCACTGTTGCATTTTTTTAGTTTGATAAAATGTCAATTGAAAAAATTATACTCACAGCAATCTTTGACAAGCGCGAAATCGCCACTTTTTCAATTTGAAGGTTATATTTGTATGTATAAGAAACAACTATAAATTTGAAAAAGTGGCGATTTCGCGCTTGTCAAAGATTGCTGTGAGTATAATTTTTTCAATTGACATTTTATCAAACTAAAAAAAATGCAACAGTGCTGTGTGATTAGATCAATGTATAAACAAATCATTATCATATGGTAGAAATTTTTATTTAGTGAGCAGCTGCCGAAACCAAATGCAAATTTTCTATAGTCCACATAATGTCCATCTCAGACTAGTCCACATCTTTTCTGTCTAAACATACGCCCGGAGAAAAATCGCCCCTTTTTCCTGCTCTATTCTTTGTGCATTTTTCAGGGCTAGTTTATATATAGATAGGAGCCCCACTGGAAAAGCGCATATAACTTTTGCTTTTGTCATTAAAACAGTTTGGACAAAGTATAAACCGAATGTCTAAATGAGATCATTTATGGACAAAAAGCATCTTATTTAAAAGCCCGAACTAAGGCAATTCCCACTTAGGGTATGCTTCAGTTAGGGCAGCAAATGAATCTAAGCAATATATGAAGACATCCATTGTATTTTTCTTCTATTGTTATGTTATATATTTTTAATATAAACCTAACACAGGTTAGTACTTTTTATTTTTATCAGCAACTTTCCTAAACATGTTTTTAAGTTTCTTCTCTTTCATTTTATTTTTTATTAACTTTTTTTGAGTTCTTTTTTGCTTTAATAGAAACATATTACAATAGTATTTTGTTATATCTTTAACCCGTTCCCGTGATTGCCTTTTCCTCGGTTACAACCGTGAAACCTTCCTATGACCTATGTCGTACTTCCGTCATACATAATTTTTTGCCCGACACAATTTTTTTCGCGCGAATAGTCCTAAGTGAGCGAGCAAATTGAAATTGTTAAAGCTGCACGGTATCAAAAATGCAACTTTTTGCAACATGAAATATCCTACTTAATACACTGTATATGTGCGGGAAAAATCTACATTTTGCTACCGTACAGCTTTAACCATTTCAATTTGCTCGCTCACTAAACACTAATGACGGAAGTACGACCCAGGTCATGCGTAGAGTTTACTGCAGTAAGGTTTACGTACGACATTTGTCATATGGAAATACCACCACCGTGAGACGAAGGTTTCACCTTTGTCCTGCGAAGGTTTCACGGTTGTAACAGAGGAAAAGGCCATCACGGAAACGGGTTAATTATATACTTTTGAGATACGGGTTAATTATATACTTTAAAAAAAAAATGTATTTCACAAAATGCATAATCAGTCAACTTGTGCCAATAATTTTAAAGAATTCGAATTTTTTAAAGATATTAAAAAAGAAAACAATAAAGGATATATTGTAGAATTGTTTCAACGTTTGCCAGATTTGTGCCAAAGATTATAAAAAGAACGAATGTAAAAGATTGAATGGAGGCAGTAAAAGCCCCACCAAAACATTACTATGAATGCAGGGTAACACTGAATTTAATTCGCCTGGCCTTAATTTCAATCTTCTGCTGTTATTTTTGCCATGCGCGCAAAATTATGAAATGAACTGGAAACTATCCGAGCTATTCATAAAACTTTTGGACCCGGTCGACTGTGGACTGGGTCCGTTTTGATCATCGGAAAGTGGACTGGGTTCGTTTTTCCGATGATAAAAACGGACACAGTCCACTTTTCCGATGATCAAAACGGACTTTTCCGATGATAAAAACGGACCAGTCCATTTTCCGATGATCAAAACGGACTGCGACCGTTTTTTACGCAGAACGGTCTGCGTAAAAAACGGACCCAGTCCAAAATCGAAAGTTTTATAAATAGCACGGTATGTAAAAATAAAAACGTTAAAATAATAAAAATTTAGCTAGGCGATAATTATGAATAAAATGTGAATGTTTTACCCAACAAAAGTTCAGGATCGAAAACAGTTAGTAAAAAATTGATTTTTTATTTAAAAAAACAACTTATTTTTGTAATTTTGATAAATTTTCTTCAATCTTCTACTTATCTATGTAAATATAAAAAAAGTTTAGATCTACATCACAAACCGAAACGGTCGCGCGCAGTTAAATATTGATAATGATATTGGTAAATACGAAATAAAAACTCAAAACAACAAAATCCATTTAAAGAAATAAAATAAATTAGGTAGATAGAAATACTAAAATTGAAAACATTTAAATAATATTAAAGCGAAATAAGATATGAAATTTTTGAACTAAGGACATTTTGCTTCCGTCACTTCGCTCTCGACACATTTCGCTCCTCACTCATTTTGCTCTCAGCCCATTTCGCTCCTGGCAGATTTTGTGAGCGTATTTTTTGGGGGTAGCTTTTAAAAATGGAAACCCTACTTTTAAGTCTAAGCCTAAGCGAAACCTAAAAATCAAACAAATCTTTTTTTTTATAAAATAATTTTTGTATTCATGGCAATATAGACAGAAATATATAAAACGGTTTTATTCTCCACGTTTCAACACGATAACACAGGCTTTCATCAGGATTCTAAAAAATAAAAAAATAAATAAAAATCACGCAAAAACACAAAATTTGAAACCTAAAAATTAGGATTATATTATATGTCAAAATTACAATTAAAAAAAGAAGAAGAAAGCCGAGAATAAAGTCGTTTTAGATATTTTTGTCTTTATTGCCATGAATACAAACAATATTTTATTTAATAACCATCAAGACAGACCAAAAAATTTCGTGATTAATCTTTATTGTGATAAATTATTAAAATTGGCCGAAATAAACTAGGAGCGAGTTGGCCCTAGCAAAAAAAAAATAAATTTGAAAAAAAAGATTCCTGAGGGAGAAATGGAAGCAAAAATTTCCTGAGACGGGAGCGAAATGAGTCTGGAGGGAAGAAGAGGGAGCGAAATGGACCGCTCGGGATTATTCATAACAAAGGCCTATTTCATAAAAATTGTCTGTAATTAATTTACAGCTGTAAATAAATAAACACATATTTTTATTTTGTATTTTTAATTAAAAAGTATATTAATAAAATTGCGTTTTGAATTTGAAAAATTACATGTCCGTAAATTCGACAGTTACGTACGTATTTTTTAATTAATAAAATAAAAAGAAATTAAATGCGTTTATTAATTTACAATTTGAAAATCTTTATGAAATAGGCTCCAGGTGGACGTGTTTCTTAAAGTAACTTGGCAAAAATTCACCACAAAAAATTAGTTAAAAAATCTTCTTTTTTTGAAAAAATAGAGTTAAAAAGTCTTCCAGGCTGAAATAATAAGAGGCGTAACCGCTGTCCGCCAGGAAGAAATAAACAATAAACGGGGGCGTGAGCGATAAAAATTTAGGGAAGAAGATGTGGTAACCAATTATGATTAGTGTCTGTCATTAGTTTCTCTGCACGTGATATTTTCTCAAAGAACGAGTGGTTACTTTACCACTCATCTATTTTCACCCTGATAGAATTTATCTATATAACTTTCGTTTGAATCTGCCATTCGTTGCTTAGGTAAAGATTTTTTCGGTAGACATGATTTCTGTAAAAAGTTTTTATAAACAAATATTTTTATTGGTTACATTTGTTATTGCGTTGGTTACACTGTATATGTTATAAGACTATAGCTTCGTGAAGTTGGTTGAACATTCTTTATTCTTTACGTAAGAAGATAAGCTATCAATATATTTCCCAAAACCACAGAAAAAACTGCTGAGCTTGGATCTGGTGACATTGAATATGATTCAGCTAGAATACAAATTTACATGCATTTATAGCAGGATATTTTTAAAAAAAATTATTTAAAGATGCTTGTATTTTTAATTAAATTTTAATTATTTTATGTTGAATAATTTTCTAGTCATTTCATTTATTTAAAATAGGACTTTGACGATTATAGAAAATTCATTTATTTATATGTCAAAATTACTAAAAACAAACAAATTTATTATTGACAGAAGTTCTTTGGGGTTTAATATTGCAAAGACTATTATTTTTTATAGTTTTTACGATTTAATTACATTGATGACATGGGATTCTAAACCGGGATGAAAATTGTTTTTTTTGTTTTGTAATAAAGTGGCTGTGTTTTGTATGTTTACAAATTAGAATTCTATTAAATGCGTTTCGAGCGAAATAAAAGTTTTAGTGAACTGTAGGAATAAGGTTTTCAAATCCCTATAGGTAATTACCAACTGCCAGTAATTAAATTTATAGAAATATTTCAAAAATCGACCAAAGTCACGTAAGAAATAATTTGAATAAGCATGGTTGGCACACAGCTGAATGATCGTTCGGTATGATGTTTGTTTCAGTTAAGGCTGGTTCATATTTATGACAAAACGTCTTTTGGACAAAGTCAAAAGGACAATATCAAAAAAGCCAAAACGTCCTTTAGACAAGCCAAAACGTCCTTTGGACTTTTCCCTTTGGACGTAGTACGAATGCTACTTTAAATTTGTCCTTTAGACGTTGTCCAAAGGACAAAATCTAAAGGGAAAAGCCCAAAGGACAAAAAGTATGAGCACGCTGTCCTTTGGACTTTTTCCTTTGGACAAAATCCAAAGGACAAAGTCCAAAGGACGTTTTGACGCTGTGTTTGTCCAAAGGACGTTTTGTCACAAGTATGAACCAGATAGTATGTTCAGCAGTTTTTGCGTGATTTTCCGACAAAAAAAATTAAAGGGCTTCGACAGTTGCAAACGCACTTTTCAGCCAAAAATTATTCCTTACGTTACTTTGGTCGATTATGAAAAAAATAATAGACATTGTAAAAGCTAACTTTTTTTGGTATTAAGAAAAAATATTTTGGTACTACAATTCAATTGAAATTTATACTTGTTTCTTTGTTAATCTTTTCTGTAGCATTTTTAATCTCGGTAGTTTCGTTATAAAACACGGCTTCTGATGTAATAATAGGCGAAGTTATGCTTTCGGTCGTTGTAGAAATTATTATTGGGTCTTGCATTTCCAGTTCTGGGATTATCGAGGGTTGAGGTTTTGTGTTGTTGTCGTTCCTAAATGTTTTTTTATTTTGCATAAAAAACCAATTTTAAAATTAACTATTAGCCAAAATTATAATAATATTTTTTACGTAATTAGCCATACGCAAAACACAGACAGACGAAATTAATTAGTAATTAACTTACATTGCGTAGACCTCTACCACCGATTTTGAATGGGTCAAGTGTCCATGTATTTTGCCGTGGTCATCTCTAAATTTAAAAATAAAATTTGTTAGTTTTTCCCGAGAAGAATTTCATGAAATTCAGTCAGTTGCTTACTACGATAATGATAATTTATAGTGATGGGCGGAACTTTCTTTCCGATCGGATTCTTTCCCCCTAAAAATTTTTCCCCTCGCAAAAACTATCCCGGGATATTATTTCCCCCCTTGGTAAATTCTATCTCCGGGGGAAAGAATATACCGGGATAGAATTTCCCCCATGCTTTTTAATTTTAAAATCATATAAACTTAGAATTTTTAAGAATAATTTGAATAACTGTACCTTTATTAACTCAAATACCAATTTTCGTATAATAAATTCCATTAAAACATGTTTACTCACGATTTTAATTATGTTTGTAATTTTCTATTTTAGCGTTATAATCAGGGGGAAAGTTTTACCGGTATATTCTTTCGGTGTCCGGAAAAAATACTTCTGCAAAATATCTTCCGGAAAAAATGTCTTCTTTCAGCAGTAAATTATTCAGTATTATTAAAAACTTTTAAAGCTTTTTTTAAACTTTTTTATGTCGTTTTAGCTTGATTTTAAGGTTTCGCTTAGGCTTAGGGAAAAAGTTTTCTTTAGTTGAGAATTTAAAAGTCTTTCAGAAGATATTCTTTCCGAAGATATTTTGCAGAATGTATTTTTCCGAACGCCATTCTTTCCCCCTTCAAAAATTTGCATAAAGTTTATAATATTAATTCTGCGCATTCTTCAAAAACACGTCATTAAATTAAAATGATTATTTTGTTATCATGATACTTTCATAAATTCATAAAATTATTAAAATAAAACCCATGAACTACCTTAACCATTTTAAACCTTATTTTTCCTAAGCAGCCTAAGCAAAACCTTAAAACCAAGCTAAAATTCATAACAAACAAACAACAATATAAAAAAGAGGGGGGAAAGAATATCCCGCTTTTTAAACGGGATAGTTTTTCCGGGGGGAAAGAATTTACCGAGTGGGGAAAGAATTAACCGGTTTTTTAGCGGGATGGTTTTCCGGGGAGGAAACTATCCCGGCTTTTTACCGGGATAGATCTTCCGGGGGGAAACAAGAAGGGGGGGGGGAAGATATCTCGCGACACCGGAACTGCCCATCACTAATTATTTATTATCATGGTAAGACCATAGTTATTTATTGATCATTCACGTCTCTTTTTTTTGAATAATTCGACAAGTTTTTGTGTTGAGCGATAAAATTAGCGATTTAAAAACCAAAATAAATA
>JASAMX010032044.1:0-35349 GCA_030248175.1 Microlaimidae sp. YZB2_3 | reverse complement strand
ACAGAGGAAGTTCGAAACATTGATGAGCAAGAGCTGAGTATGGTGGTTGTTGTTGTTGTTGTTGTTCATAGCCGGGGCGTCAGGTTATGCCTTCTAAGCATACATGGGCAAATTGGTCCGGAGTGGGGGGGTTAAACCCATACACGGAAGTTGGTCCGGGCGTGGGGGGGGTTAAACCCCAAATTAGGGGGGGTGTTACAATCCGAGAAACGCAAAATACCCATATCGTTTTTTTTTTCTGGAGTGCATTTTACCCCATATCGTTTTTTGATTTTGAAGGAAAATTAAAGTAAAAACACTAATTTTAGGTCGAAAAGCCCTTTTTATTGCTTTTTTAAAGTTTTTTTTTGCTTAAAATACTTATTTTGACCAAAAAAATTTAAGTTTTGAGGCAGTTACAAGTCATTTTAAGACATTTTTTTTCTTCTATATTTCGAAAATTGGGGGGGGGTTAACTTATTCATTGGCAAGTTGGTCATGAGTGGGGGGGGGGGGGTTAAAAACCCCACTTCTCAGAATTCTGGGTTAACCCCCCCCCCCAACCCCCCCCCCCCCGTGCCCATGTATGGTTAAACCCCAAATTAGGGAGGGGGGTTAAAATCCGAGAAACGCAAAATACCCATATCGTTTTTTTTCTGGAGTGCATTTTACCCATATCGTTTTTCGATTTTGAAGGAAAAATAGGTTAAAAACACTAATTTTAGGTCAAAAAGCCCTTTTTATTGCATTTTTGAGCTTTTTATTGCTTAAAACATTCATTTTGACCTCAAAACTTAAGTTTGGAGGCAGTTAGAAGTCATTTTAAAGACATTTTTTTCTTCATTTTTCCAAAATTGGGGGGGGTTAACTTTTTCTCCCCCCCACTTCTGAGTGGGGGGGGGGGGGTTAAACCCCACTTCTCAGAATTTGGGGGGGTTAACCCCCTCCGTGCCCATGTATGCTTCTAAGAACCTGACCGCACCAACTGGTCTTTTTCATAGATTCCATTCTGTTTTGAGTGTCGTTGGATGTTGAGGGCACATAAAAATGTGTTTGACGTCGTGATGTTCATCAAGAGACTAAAGTCCTACCAATGGAAAGCTACACCAACGTTCTTTCAACAAAATTTTTAGCAAAAACCATGCAACCAACACATCCATCTAACGGAATCACAGCAAATGACTATAGATCAAGAGAGAGAGAGAGTATGGTGGTGGGGGTGAGGTCCACCCCCTAGCGTAAATTTTGACAAATTTTTTCGAGAGGGGTGCTAAAGACCAGCGACGTATCCAGAGTTTCATTTGGAGGGGAAGGCGGATTGTAGTACAAAAAAAAATTTCGGCGGGGGCTCTGCCCCCCCCCCCATTAAATTTGGGGGGGGGGGGCGGAGCTCCCCCTTAATTTTTGAAAACGTTAAAAAAGCAGGGATAAACATAGATAAAGCTGTATAATACACTGTTTTTGGTCTAATAACTTATTATCTAATGTCTTAGCGGTAAAAACATGTTGCCTTAGTTAAAAATTACATAAGCACACATTGGCAGAGCCTGGATTTTACAAAAAAGGTATTTAGAGACCTTTCAGACCCCTTGGCTAAACCCACATTGTAAACCAAAGCACATGAGCAGCATCTCGGCTTCATGTTTTTTAGGGTACCTACCTACTTATATGAAAAAATCCAAGCCAATGCTATGGGCAGCTGGAAAATCTAGGAGGGGGAGATACATAAATCAACCAATATGATTGTTTGTTTTGCTTTCTGTGTAGTACTTATTACTTATAAAAATTATTGTACTAACTTTAAAATAACATTAGCATCAGGCAACATAAACAACGAGATATATATGTATGTATACTATAGAAAGTGACGCGGAAGCGAAGCGAAGCGGAAAAAATTTTTGGTTTTTAGGGATCCATTGGGGTACTAAAATTATTTTAAAGTTTGGCGCCAAGCGATTAGCGAGGCGCTAAAAAATTTTGAATTTTTAGCCTCTGAAACCACCCAAATTTTACTATCTGGTGACCATTTCGCGGGGGGCGCCGCACCCCCCCGCCCAACTACTATCCTTATTTTTCCTCCTGTCCGACCGTTTCGGGGAGAGGCGGCCACCCCCCCCCTGGTTACGTCCCTGCTAAAGACTAAAGAGTGTTGTTTTTCTGTTTATTTACCGTACATACGTATATAGAGAGTGTCAAGTCCAGCTTTTAAAAGTATAGGTAAGTGAACAAAAAAAACATACTTTTTGGCACCACCTCTCAAAAAAAATTCATTAAAGCCTTTAGCTGGTTCAAAATAGGTCAATATGTTTTCCAGGGCGCTTTTTCAGCTTCTAGATTTTTTTTCATAAATATATCTTGATGAGAAAATTAAAAAAAGTGTTCTTTTCGGTCACGTTTTCCAAAAAAAACACACTTTTTCCTAAAAAAAAACACTTTGAAAATCGGCTCTAAAACACTTAATTCTTAAGCTATTTGAATAAAAACAACATTTTTAAGCTCTCCAGATGTGTTTCTACCTATATAACTACTTTAAACTTCATGTTTTGACCAACACAAAAAAAGTTAGAAAAAAATAGTTTTTTTTCTCGAATTTAAAAAAAATTAGTTATGGGTTAATTCATTTAATATCATTTAATTTCGGCACTTTTCCAAATTGGGCATTTTTGATTTTAGACTATATTTTTGGTTATCCTGGACGGAATACGACGTTTAAGGGTTGGTTCATACTTTATAAAAACGTCCTTTGGACAAAGTCCAAAGGACAAACACAGAGTATAAACGTATGTAAAAACGTCCTTTGGACTTTGTCCAAAGGACGTTTCGTGCTATCGCACGATTTTTAATGTTATACCTTTTTAAACCGGAAATTTTTTAAGTTTAACTTAAAAAAACCATGCAAAATACAACAAAAAAAAAAGAATCACCTAGCGCGAAAGCGAAAAAATTTTTACCCTTTTTTAATGTCTTTTTTTACGGTATTTTAAAATTTGGCGTACAACCCCCTACAACCCCCCCCCCTTTTGAAAATTGTAATTAATAACAACTCCCCTTTCTGAAATCCTGGCTACGCCCCTGACTGTCACCAGCAGAGATACTGATGGCTACTTATTCTTGGTAGTTAACACGATCCTGTAATTCAATTTAAAATGAGTCACAGGCACACATATTTGATACGAACTGTGGCTCATTTTGCCGTAGTAACGACGATATAAAAAAGAGATAATAAACGCCGTTCGTAGGTGTTAACACAAACCTATAGAAGTATTTCTTCAAAATTTTAGCGAAATTGATCAAATCAAAAACAAAAAAGTGCCGAAATTAAATGCCCTACCCTAATTTAAACTTTTAAGTCTTTTTTTTGCATTTTTAGAGTAAAAGTTTCAGTTTTAATGGAATTTGCACAATTTTTACCCCAGAAAAATTATTTTTTGCAATCATTTTGGGATTAAAATGAGAGAGAAATTAAAGAGAGAAAATGATTTATTAAAATGAGAGAAATATTAAAACGAGAAAATAAATTCCAAAAATATCATTTCTACTTTTTTGTCTATACTTCAGACTGTGCACTGCCCACCCCGGGTTTTATTAAGGAGGGGCAATTCCAAAACGGGGGGGGGGGGGGTTGGGGCAATTTTGTTAAAACGGTCGTGCAAGTAGGGAAGAAAGAAAAAAAGAGAAAAAAAGAAGGAAAAGGGGCAAAAAAGCGAAAATAAAGTAAAAATAGGTCTAAAATGCAATGAAATAGGCTAAAAACTGCGAAAATTTCGCGATAATGGCGCAGTGCCCCCAGGGAGGGGGGAGCGGGGGGGGGCGGCCCCCCCCCCCCCCCCCCCCCCCCCGAAATCTCGGCGAAGCCGGATTTTTTCGTTTTTTAAATTTTGGGAGAAAAAAATTTTTTCTTTAATATTAATACAGAAACTTTCCTTATTCCTTCCAAAAGCATATTAATAGTCAAAAAAACAAAATTTCCCCGCTACGCCGGTAGTTTAAATTGACAATTTATCTTAGTTTTTCGATTACAAATCGATTATCCCCATTCAGTAGTTAAGGTATACAATTTAAAAAAACTACTATAAACACTACTATACTTTTTAATTAACGTTTTAAACACATGTTTTAAATGTGTAGGTATAAAAAAACCTTAATTTTTTTAATAAGTATCATCTGGAAGTAAAATTTCTAGTGTTTTTTAGCGCCTTAAATAAAAAATTTTCTCCCCTGGGGGCCATTCTGCTCCCCGGACCCCCCTGCCAAGGGGCTCTGCCCCTTGACACCGCTGGGGGGCTCTCGCCATGCAGACCCCCAATATCTGGGGGGGCTGCCGCCCCCCAGACCCCCCGTCAGGGTTAGTATTGCCCCCCTTAGACCGCCCCCCCCCCCCCGAAAATAAAAACTGGGCACCCCACAGTGATGGCGTCATATTATGTCAAAAAATTCCCCATGATTTTGTGGTACAATTTCGTTTTTGGGCGGGGGGAGGGGCAAAACCTCTAATAAAGCGGGGGGGGCATTTCCCAACTGGTCACAGGTCTGATAATTGTAATTTTTAGTTCTTTTTAGAGCTACAAAAACTGTATTTCTTAAATCTACGCACTTTTTTACCACAGAAAATCAGTTTGTATCAATATTTTTCACAGTTTAGTGATTTTATGAAAATTTTAATTTTTTGACATTTAATAATGAGCCGAAAAACATAAATTTTGAAATCTTGATAGAAAAACATAATATTGGTTGAGGCTCTTTTTTTGAAGTTGCGAATTATTTTTAACAAAAAACCGAACAAACATTTAGTAAGTGAAGTTTATATTGAATTTTAAGTGATTTTCAAGGTGTTTTTTTTTGAAAACCAAATTTGTTCACAGCGTTTTTTCAAAAAAACACCTTATTATAAAAAACTGGTTCGACTAAGCTAAAAACCATGGTTGGTTACCACGTTAAAGAGCGAGTGTTAATGGTTCACGATTTTAATTTTCATGCATGTAGCTCAAAAGTGTAAAAAATACCGATATTCCAAACACATAATAAGTGAACTCGTTTTCGAGAAAAATATTTCAAAAATTTCATAATGTCATATTTTTTCAATACTGGGGTTAAAATATATTAATTTTAGGCGTAGATTTCATTAAGACCTTTAAATTTGAGTTTCAAGTTGTATTTAAGGAGATATGGGGGCGTGTTTTTTTTGGAAAAAATCGGGTGTTTTTTTTTTTCACTTACCTTTTGTCGCGACTTTTTAACAAATTTTTCTTCAAAAATCGTAGAAACCACGCGCATTTAACTCGTCAGTAAAACAATTTAGTCGATCAATTTCGCTAAAATTTTGAAGAAATACTCTTATAGGTTTGTGTTAACACCTACGAACGGCGTTTATTATCTCTTTTTTATATCGTCGTTACTACGGCAAAATAAGCCACAGTTCGTATCAAATATGTGTGCCTGTGACTCATTTTAAATTGAAACCAGGACCGTGTTAACTACAGAATGAGTCACAGTCAGGTCTATTTTATAGTGACAGTCAGGGGCGTAGCCAGGATTTCGGAAAGGGGGGGTTGTACTCCATACAAATTTTTCAAAAGGGGGGGGGGGTTGTAGGGGGTTGTACGCCAAATTTTCAAAATACCGTAAAAAAGACATTAAAAAAGGGTAAAAATTTTTGCGCTTCGCGCTAGGTGATTCTTTTTGTTGTTATTTGCATGGTTTTTTTAAGTTAAACTTAAAAAATTTCCGGTTTAAAAAGGTATAACATTAAAAATCGTGCGATAGCACGAAAAAATTTTCTAAAATTGTCTTTGAAATTCAATAAAAACATCACTTAAATGTTGTAAAAAGGTATATAAATGTCGAGCGCTGAGCGGAGCGAAGCGCGAGGAAATTTTTTAAAATTGTTCTCTTTGGACCCCCAAATTTTTACCTCCGCCAACCCAAAAGGGGGGGGGGGTTGCCACCCCTACAACCCCCCCTGGCTACGCCCTTGGTGACAGTGGTTCATTTTGCTGTAGTAACGACGATATAGGTAGTGCATCAAGCGAACTAAAAAAAAACTTTTTGGGTCGCTTGTTCAGCTTTTCGTAATCATATTTTTTTCATAAATATATGCTATTAAATAAAATAAGAAAAATAGAAAAAAATGTGTTTTTTTCAGCCACTTTTTCCAAAAAAAAAAACACTTTTTCCAAAAAAAAAACACTTCGAAAACCGGTTCTAAACACTTACTTTTTCAAAGGTACCTACGGTGCGGATTTAAAATTTTTGTCGTCGATTTTAATAATTTTTTGTAAAAACCTTATCCCTGCCCCCAATAGCCCACGAAAATTTTTCAACCAAATATTACCGATGGTTTAGGAGTTGTATGACCCCCGAATTGGCGTTTTTCGACATTTCTGCATGTGAAAGTTTGCTCAATGGGTATAACGATTTAAGTTGCAAATTATGCATTCAAAAAAGCGGCTATTTTCCACTTTAATTTGATACCTTGATTGTTAAAATTGGTGTAGTATTTGTCGAGATATTGCGTTTCTCGTACAAAAACCTTCGATTTTTTCGCTAAAAATACGAAGTGACGGCAAAAATGTTGGGCAAACTTCATCAAATCACTGCCGTCGTTTGGTTTTTTAGCGAAAAAATCGAGGGTTTTTTGTACAGGAAACGCAATATCTCGACAAATACTGCACCAATTTTAACAACCAGGGTATTAAATTAAAGTAGAAAGTAGTCGCTTTTATATTCTTCTAATTTTAGGGTTAAAATAAGTAAAAACAACAACTTTGCGATGGTATTTTTTGGCGTACATATAGATTTTATTAAGACCTGTAATTTTAAGTTTTGGCTTGTATTTAAGGCGATATATGGAAGTGTGTTTTGTTGGGTGTTTTTTTTTCTTCACTTACCTCTAAGTCGCACCGTTAGTGAGCTATAACAATTTAAAGTTCAAGTTTTTTATATACACAAAATTTTTAAATAAATCATTTAAAAAAACCTTTTCGCGTCAGTAATTTATAAATGCATACCTATTATCTGTTATAGCTAAAACGAATTCCTTTCCAAAGCAAAAAAAACTCAATTTTGGAAATGATTTCGGTTTAATCAACATTGATAAAATCCGCAATTCAAGTTTAAGAACAAGCCTTATTCAAGGCAAACGTAATTAAAGCTAAGCTTCTGGTTTTGACAGTATAGTTAAATTTTTCTGACAACACAATTATAATATATGTATACATATGGGCGTAGCCAGGATTTTGAAAAGGGGGGAGTCCAACCCTGAACAAAATTTCCGTAAGGGGGGGGTCCAGGGGGTCCAAATTCTAAACGTTATAAAAGGGCTAAAAAAATTTTCCGCGCTTCGCGCGGAGTATTTATTGCCTTGTTTATGTCACATACCTACTTCATTATTTTCCTATTATTCAATAAAAATAAGTCCATAAAACAAAGAAAAAATATTTTACAAACAATTTGATACCTTAAAATTTTTGATTTCAAAGACATTAAAAACCTAAAAGTAAAAGCCTAAAAAACATTAAAATGAGTACATTGAATTACAGCTGAGCAATGCAAAGTGCGAGAAAATGTTTTTAAAATTACTTCTACCAAGAATACATGTATTCTTGCTTCTACTAACCTTTAAATTTTTAATACCACTATATAACAATCTAAAGGGGGGTCTAGCGTGGTGGTATTAAGATTAAAAAACAAAGTAATACAAATTTGGAAGTGGAGCCCTTAACATAAATGGGTGGGCCAGCCCAACCCAAAACAAAGTAATACAAATTTGGAAGTGTAGACTATATAATCAATTGAGCGCTGAGCGGAGGAAAGCGCGAAAAAACTTTTAAAAAATGACCGTTCTAAACCCCCAAATTTTCATCCTTGGCGACCCAAAAGGGGGGTCTAACCGCAAATTTTTCCCTTTGCCGACCCAAAAGAGGGGAGTCTTAAGTCTAGACCCCCTAGACCTCCCCTGGCTACGCCCATGTGTATACAGACCTGTGCATGGTCTGGAAATTCCTCCCCGCTTTATTGGAGGTTTTGCCCCCCCCCCCCCCCGTTTTATTGCCCCCCCCCCTCCGCCCAAAAATGAAAAAGTACCCATACATACAACCCCCCCACCCCCCCCGGGAAATTTTTAGGTATTTTTTTTATAATAAATTTTCTTCCAAAAAACGTCAATTTTCATCACATATTCATGCTTTTACACCCTTTTTATACCAGAATATCGATTTTTATTTAATAAAATGTAGTATTATCCTATAAAAAGAACAATTATTAAAGTTATTATGGTTTAAAACTGTTTTGCTTTGGACACTGGACCCCACCTGACCCCCTCTAGATTTCAAAATTTCGCACCCCGGGTCGACCTCCCCCTTAAAAGCTAAGGGGTAAAAAAATTCAATTCCCCTAAATTCAAAATTCGATTTACCCCGGGTAACCACCCCCCCTAGCTTCCCCGACCGGTCTCACCTATGCCTCCCCCCCCCAAAATTTTAGGGGAGGGGTGGGGGTATCGGCCATAGGTGGCTAGCCTCCCAGATTTTGGGGGTATACCCGACCCCCGAATTTTTTCCCAAAAATGTCCCAAAAAATTGGAGTGTCCCATATACCTCAAATACCCTATTTTTAGCATTTTTAGTACCGGGACCCCCCAATTTAGGGACCACCCCAAACCAACCTGGTTTGGGGTAGGACAACAAAACCTTTTTGCCAAGTTCCTATGTGTTAAAGTCATTTTTAACAAAGAATAAACTCTTAAGGCCACCTTTAACAAATTGGTATGGTATAAAGGTCATTTTTAACAAAAAGCTAAAGTATAAAGGTAACCTTTAAAGGTTTTTTAAAGGTTCTAAAGTAAAAAATTTACCTTTAAAGGTTACCCCATATAAAGTATTAAGATAACTTTTAACAAAGAGGTAAAGCACAAAGGTCACTTTCAGCAAAGTGGTAAAAGAGTTATTTAGCTCACCTTTAACAAAAAATTATATATACTACACTATTAACGTCACCTTTAGCAAGAAGTACAATAGGTCAGGTGACCTTTTACAAAATGGTAAAATATAAAGATCCAGACTGTGCACGGTCTGGAAATGCCCCCTCCCCCCGTTTTATTGGAGAATTTGCCCCCCCCCGTTTTATTGCCCCCCTCCGCCCAAAAATAAAAAAGTACCCATACATTATGGCGTCATTTTCAACCTATAATGACGTCATCATCGCAAAATTTTTGCAGTTTTTAGCCTATTTCAATGCATTTTAAGCCATTTTAGACCTTTTTACCTTATTTTCGCTTTTTTTCGTCCCTTTTTTTTCTTTTTTCCCTTCTTTTTTCTCCCTTTTTTCTCCCCTATTTGCCTTCCCCCGTTTTATTGCCCCACCGTTTTATTGCCCCCTCCTGTTTTGGAATTGCCCCCCCCAATAAAACCCCGGGGGCAGTACACAGGTCAGCTCCGGACCTTGAGAACGGAGTTTCGCTTTTTAAAGCTATCGCGTATATAACCCCCGAAGCCATAGGTGGGCAGCCTACCGGGTTTTGGGGAAGGTACCTCAAATACCCCATTTTTAGAGCTGGGATCCCCCAAATTTTAGGGGGGGTGTCCGGGGTACTCCCAAATTTTAGGGGAGATTTCGGCTATAATCGCGTATTTTTTTGAGGGGGAGGGGTATGTATAACCCCAACCCAACCCTTCTCCCCCCTGCCGACCTATGCCCATAGGTGAGAAAGGGGGGGGGGGCAGGGTGGGATCCACCCCCCTAGCCTCGAAATTTTGGGGCCCCTCCCTAGACGAAAATCTAGGGGGCCCCTCTCCCCCCAAATTTCCGAATTTTTTACCCCTGACCCCCCTCTAGATTTTGAAATCTGACCTCCCTCCCACCTCGGGAAAATTTTAGGTACCTTTTTTATACTAAATTTTCTTTCAAAAACGTGAATTTTCATCACATATTCATGCTTTTACACCCTTTTTATACATGAATATGGCTTTTTATTCAAACAAATGTAGTATTATCCTATAAAAAGAACAATTATTAAAGTTATTATGGTTTAAAACTGTTTTGCTTTGGACACCGGACCCCACCTGACCCCCTCTAGATTTCAAAATTTCGCACCCCGGGTCGACCCCCCCTAAAAAGCTAGGGGGGTCCGGACTCCCCTGGGACTCCCCTCCTGGGGTGGTATGCTGAAGGTTTAATCAGACTTAAAATTAATCCGAGATTAGCGATTGTCGACACACAGTAAACATACTAACAGTATTGATTGAATAATCTAGGTTAACGGAGTTCTAGCTTCCCCGACCGTGCTCACCTATGGGTCTGACTAGAGGCCAGAATGCAATGCCCCCCCCCCACCTGCGGACGAGAAAATTTGTAGTTTAAGGTTCAAAAACACTCCAGAAAATTAAATTTCAGCTGATAATTTTATATTACGAAATTTAGGAGATTTTCTGCCTTGACAGGATTTTTAACAAAATTTGTTTTTACACATTCCGAATTATTGGCCGAATTTAAATCAGTTTCCCTATATATAGTTTGTAATATTACGCCAAAGCCTATCTATAGCGAAAAGCAACTCTGTAAAAAAATCGGGAATATTAAGTTAAAAAGAGCGTAAAGCAAAAGCACCCTGAGAGACCCGATTCACTGACTTACTAATTATAAAAATGCTCTTCAGACGCACCGCTGAGCTTAAGCTCTAATTTTAGTGGTGAAATAGCTTTTAGGAAAATGGGAAAATTAAAATTTTATGAACATTAAAAAGCGACGTATTAGATAATGTATTTACATTTCAAAAGCCATATTATTTTCCTAACATTTGTGCAGATTTTTTGATATTATTTACCGATTTGAATTGGCTTGGCTTCAAGTTTTTTGTATATATATATATTATACAGGGGCGTAGCCAGGATTTCAGAAAGGGGGAGGTTGTACTCCATACAAATTTTTCGAAAGGGAGAGTTTAGGGGGTTGTGCTCCAAATTTTCAAAATACCGTTAAAAAGACATTAAAAAAGGGTAAATTTTTTTGCACTTCGCGCTATTGATTTTTTCTGCTTTTATTTGCATTGTTTTTTCAAGTTAAACTTGAAATATTATAGGTTTAAAAAAGATATACCATTAAAAATCGTGCGACAGCACGAAAAAAATTTCAAAAATTGTCTTTGAAATTTATTAATCACTTAAAAGTTGTAAAAAGGTATATAAATGTCGAGCGCTAAGCTGAGCGAAGCGCAGGAAAATTTTTTAAAATTGTTCTCTGAGGACCCCCAACATAGATGAACACGGTCAAAAAGCTAGGGGGGTGTTTACTCCGGGTAAATGAAATTTCAAAATCTAGGAGGGGGTCCTAGGGGGGTCGAAGAAGCCCCCCTAGCTTTCAAGGGGGGGGGTCGACCCGGTGTGGAAGATTTCAAAACCAAGGGGGTCAGGTGGGGTCCGATTTCCGAAACAAAATACTTTTAAACTATTAAATATTTAATAATAGTTTTTTTATAGGATAATACTACATTTTATTGAATTAAAAGCAATATATAGGTATAAAAAGGGTGTAAAAACATGAATTTGTGTTAAAAATTCACGTTTTTGCAATAAAATTTAGTATAAAAAAGTACTTAAAATTTTCTCGAGAAGAGAGGGGGGTCAGATTTCAAAATCTAGAGGGAGGTCAGGGGTAAAAATTTGAAAATATGGGGTGAGGGGGGCCCTTCTAGATTTTTTTCCAGGGGGGGGGGAGGGGGGGCCAAAATTTTTAAGGCTAGGGGGGGGGGTGGACCCCACTGTACCCCCCCCCCTTCCGTGTTCATCTATGACCCCCCAAATTTTTACCTCCGTCAGCCCAAAAAATTACCCAAAAATTATGACGCCATTTTTTACCTATTATGACGCCATCATCGCGAAATTTTTGCAGTTTGTAGCCTATTTCAATGCATTTTAAGCCATTTTAGACATATTTTTACCTTATTTTCGCTATTTTTTATCCCTTTTTCGTTCTTTTTTAATCTTTTTTTTTCCTTTTTTTTTCTCTTTCTCTCCTGCTTGCCCACCCCGCTTTATTTCCCCTCGTTTCAAAAAAGTTGCCCCCCGTGCCCCCCCCCGTTTTGGAATTGCCCTCCCCACAATAAAACCCCCGGTTAGGGGGGCAGTGCACAGGTCTATATATATGTATGTGTGTGTGTGTGCAGACCTGTGCACGGTCTGGAAATGCCCCCCCCCCGTTTTATTGTCCCCCCCCGCCAAAAATGAAAAAGTACCCTAAAATTATGACGCCATTTTTGACCTATGATGACGCCAGCATCGCAATTTTTTGCAGTTTTTAGCCCAATTCAATGTATTTTAAGCTATTTTAGACCTGTTTTTACCTTATTTTCGCTTTTTTTGACCCTTTTTTCCCTTCTTTTTTTCTCTTTTTTTTTCTTTCCCCTGCTTGCCCCCCCCCCCCCCGTTTTATCGCCCCCCCCCCCGTTTCAAAAAAGTGGCCCCCGTGCACCCCCCATTTTGGCATTGCCCAACGCCCGTTTTGGAATTGCCCCCCCCCGTTTAAACCCCCGGGGGAGGGGGCCGTGCACAGGTCTGGTGTGTGTGTGTGTGGGCACGTGCTAACGTGCACCATATTTTATTCATAACGGCTGAAAGGCCAAATATAAAATAGAGGGCTAAACCCAAAAAAAAACCATTTTGTAATTATTAAGATCATGAAAACAATTTTTTGTATTGTATCATACCAGACCGACATATCCAAGATTAGGGGTCATACCATACGCCACGGACGTAACCAGAGGGAGGGGGCGGACGCCCCCACGAAATGGCGCCAGATGGTAAAATTTTGTGGTTTTCAAAAGCTAAAAATTTAAACTTTCCTTTTGTGCCTCGCTAATCGCTCGGCGCAAACTATGAAACAAATATGATATCACAATCGACCCCCAAAATGCAAAAAAACATTCCGCAAAGCTTCGCTCAACGGTCACTTTCCATAGTATACATAAATATTTCTCGTTATTTATCTTGCCAAATGTTATATATTTTGATTTTTGAAATACAATCTTTTGTAATAAGCAATAACTACTACATTGAAAGAAAAGGAAACAATCATATTGGTTGATTTATTTAACTCCCCCCTCCTAAAATTTCCAGCCGCCTATGGCAATGGTCTCGCTAATTTTTTCCATAATGGTACGGTACCCTAAAAAACATAGAAAGGCTGTTCATCTGCTTGGATTTACAGCGTGGTATGTGTAGCCAGGGGGTCTGAACTGAAAGTTCTCGAAATCGCCTTTTTTGTTAAATCCAGGCTCTGCTAATGTAATTTTTAGCAAAGAAAACATGTTTTTACTGCTAAAAACATTATATAATACGCTATTAGGCCAAAAATAGTTTATTATACAGCTTTATCTACGTTTATCCCTGCTTTTTTAACGTTTTCAAAAATTAAGGGCCCCCCCCCCCGAAATTTTTTTTGTACCTACTATGATCCGTCCCCCCCAAAATGAAACTCTGGGTACGTCCCTGCCCATTCAGTAGTTAAGGCATACATGTTTAATAAAACTACTATAAACACTATTATCCTTTAATAACGTTTAAATACATGTTTTAAATGTATAGGTATAAAAAACTTTAAAATTTGTAATAAGTATCATCTGGAATTAAAATTTCTATTTATTTTAGCTCCTTAAATTAAAAATTTTCTCCCCCCGGGGAGCATTCTGCCCTCCGGACCCCCCTGACAAGGAGCTCTGCCCCTTAACCCCCCTTCAGGGTTAGTATTAACCCCCCTCCCCAGACCGCCCCCCCTCTGAAATGAAATCCTGGACACGCCACTGTTTTGGAACGCATAACAAATGTTTTTGAGTTCATATTTAAGAAAAAATTTTTTCTCCCAAAATTCAAAAAACGGAAGGGGAAATGAGGATTTCGGAGGGGGCTTAGACATACATGAGCATAGGGGGAGGGGTCCACCCCCCTAGTCTCGAAATTTCGGCCCCCCCCTAGAAAGAATCTAGGCCCCCCTCTCCCCAAATTTTTTTTATTTTGACACCCTACTACTCCCTTCTGAAATTCTCAATCCACCCCCTCCCCTTTCCGAGCCAAATTCTGGGTGTAAATCTAGGTCAAAATTTACTGTCACAAACACGTTTTTGAAAAACAGTATTTTTGTACGCTTTTTATACCCTAAAAAGCCTATTTTGGTGTATAAAAATCTATATTAATGCTAAAAAACTTGAATCGATGATTTAAAATAACTTTGTTTTGAAACCTGGTCCCTCCTGACCCCATACATATGCACGGGGGGTGGAGTTGGAGGGTTAACCCCCAAACCTCTCCCCCAAATTCTGAGAAGGGGGGTTTATACCCCCCCCCACTTAGAAGTGGGGGGGGGAGAAAAAGTTAACCCCCCCAATTTTGGAAAAATGAAGAAAAAAATGTCTTTAAAATGACTTCTAACTGCCTCCAAACTTAAGTTTTAAGGTCAAAATGAATGTTTTAAGCAATAAAAAGCTTAAAAATGCAATAGAAATGACTTTTTGACCTAAAATTAGCGTTTTTGTACTTTATTTTTCCTTCAGAATCAAAACACGATATGCATAAAATGCACCGCAGAAAAAAAACGATATGGGTATTGCGTTTCTCGGATTTTAACCCCCCCCCCTAATTTGGGGTTTAACCCCCCCCCACTCCGGACCAACTTGCCCATGTATGCTCCTGACCCCATACATATGCACGGGGGGTGGAGTTGGAGGGTTAACCCCCAAACCTCTCCCCCAAATTCTGAGAAGGGGGGTTTAAACACCCCCCTCAGAAGTGGGAGGGGGAAGAAAAGGTTAACCCCCCTTAATTTTGGAAAAATGAAGAAAAAAATGTCTTTAAAATGACTTTTAACTGCCTCCAAACTTAAGTTTTGAGGTCAAAATGAATGTTTTAAACAGTAAAAGGCTCAAAAATGCAACAAAAAGGGCTTTTTGACCTAAAATTAGTGTTTTTTACCTATTTTTTTTAAATCGAAAAACGATATGGGTAAAATGCGCTCCAGAAAAAAACGATATGGGTATTTTGCGTTTCTCGGATTTTATATAACCCCTTTTCCTAATTTGGGGTTTAACACCCCCCCACTCCGGAGCAACTTGCCCATGTATGTCTGACCCCCTTCTAGATTGAACCCCCTTCTCAAACTGCCCTCCCCTGAGTCGATCGACCCACCTTTCTAAAAAGCTAGGTGGGTACGGGCGGACCCCTCCCCTGGACCATCCTCCCAGCTTTCAAAGGGCCATTTACCCGGGGTAACCAGCCACCTCCTAGCTTGCCGGTCCATGCTCATGTATGTATGCGTGCGGAAAGATCTATTTTAAATCAGATAAAAGGCTTTAATAACAATTTTAAGAGCGGTTACAAAAAACTTTTTGCTCACTTAGCTATATATAATATACAAAACATTAACATATGTTAAAAATTAAAAAAATACATAATATAAAAAAGGGCTGTTATAAAATTCACTAGCTTTTATTTCCTTCAATTAAATATTAATATTAAGTTCTTGTTTGGCCGACGGTGTCAATTTACTTACAAGTATTTATCAGGCGTTTTTTAGCACTGTTAAGCGGAATGTAGCCGCGAGAAAAATAAAATAAGCTAAAATTGTCTGCGACTAATGCGACTTAAAAAGTCGATAGATTTTAACTAAATTAAAACAAATGCATTTTGACGAAAAGCCATAAAGAGTGTCTGAAACTAAACAAGCAAATTCGTAATCATTTCCGTTTATATAATATAATTTATCAATGAATATCTTTATAACTCTGTAAGACTTAAGTAAATAGCTTAAAGTTTATTAAAAAAATATTTTAAAATTCAACTGTAACACAAGAATACAGTAGTCAACATAGTGGGCAGCTTCTTGGTTTTTTAAAGGGAAGAAAGAGGCAGACACATTGACCATAATCCTGACCTCCGTCAGCTGAACTCGAGGTGCAGTCAATAGACTGACTAAATATACATATTATATAAATTAAACATAGTTGTATAGGGCCCGACCGGATATCCGGTCCGGTCCGGTAGATCCGGTGATTTTTGGATCCGATCCGGTCCGGCCGGATCTATGTCAGATCCGGCCGGATCTGAGTGTTTTTTTTGCGGGAATAAAAAGAAAAGTTGTTAACATCTTGTTATATGCCGTAACGACACCCCCTACAAAAAATTTTAAGGTGAACAGAAAGCTTAGTGTATTAAGAGGTGTTTAAATAATGTTTTATGTTCTGCAACACAATCATTAGCTATCTTTTGTTTCTTCAGTGTTATACCAACCATTTTAAATGACTGCCGCGACACTCCCGACAGTAAATTGTGTTTTAAAACTTGTTTTGGTTTTATAAGTTATAAGAAAAACTCAAATAATTGTTTTAGACAACTGCATCCAAGTTACGGTATAAGTTTCTTATTCTTATATTTACTTAAACTTCACTATTCTGTTTCTATATGTTTTAAAATCAATCCTTTATTGTTTATACGTCCTCTACTAACTTCTATTTTTTTTTTATTATATTTTTTATTAAATTTTATATATTAACACTGGCTATTTATTGTATTAGTTTGCTTACAAATTCTGATTACAAATTTTGGATTACAAATTCTGATAGTGATGACTGTTTTGTTGGGCTGAACATATATTTTTAGGGTTATTATTTGGTCTGTTCAGATTATTTAGAACACAAATAAAACTGTTGGTGTATTAAATGTTACTTTTCTGTTGCTTTGGTAGTTTGTATTTAGCAAGTACAATGCCAACTTATTATTTTATTATAGTTATTAGTATTGATTTAAAATTCTATCTTTCAGATCCGGATCCGCCGGATCTACCTTTGGATCCGGTCCGGTCCGGCCGGATCCAAAATCATAGATCCGGTCGGTCGGGCCCTAGGTGGACAGGGGGTTACCATCCCCCCAAAAATCCCGATTATAGCTAACACTTTCCCCCCCCCTTAAAATTTGGGGTACTGCGGACACCCTCTTAAAATTTGGGGAGTCTCAGTACTAAAAACGCTAAAAATGTGGTATTTAGGGCATACATGGGCAAGTTGGTCCGGAGTGAGGGGGTTAAACCCCAAATTAGGGGGGAGGTTAAAATCCGAGAAACGCAAAATACCCATAGCGTTTTTTTTTCTGGAGTGCATTTTACCCGTATCGTTTTTCATTTTTGAAGGAAAAATAGGTTAAAAACGCTAATTTTAGGTCAAAAAGCCCTTTTTATAGCATTTTTGAGCTTTTTATTGCTTAAAACCTTCATTTTGACCTCAAAACTTAAGTTTGGGGGCAGTTAGAAGTCATTTTAAAGACATTTTTTTCTTCATTTTTCCAAAATTGGGGGTTAAATTTTTTTCCCCCCCCACTTCTGAGTGGGGGGGTTAAAACCCCCTTCTCAGAATTTGGGGGGGTTAACCCCCCCCCAACCCAACCCCCGTGCCCATGTATGATTTAGGGTATATGTACCCCCAAAAAAATTTTCGGGACACCACCCAAATTTCGAGGGTCGGGTATACCCCCCTCCCAAAATCCGGGAAGCTGCCCATCTATGATTAGACCTGTGCACTGCCCCCCCCCTTCCCGAGGTTTTATTGGGGGGGGGGGGTCGGGTGGGACAATTCCAAAACGGGGGGCAGCTTTTTTGAAACGAAGGGAAGGCAAGCAGGGGGAAAAGAAAAAAAAAGATAAAAAATGGGGGGAAAAAGGAAAAAAAAGACGAAAAAAAGCGAAAATAAGGTAAAAATAGGTCTAAAATGGCTTAAAATACATTAAAATAGGCTAAAAACTGCAAAAAATTACGATGATGGCGTCATCATAATAGGTCAAAAATGGCGTCATAATTTTTGGGTACTTTTTCCGTTTTTGGCGGGCGGGGGGCAAATCCTCCAATAAAACGGGGGGGGGGGGGGCATTTCCAGATCGTGTACAGGTCTGTATGATATTAAAGTAAACAAACATAACTCTTGATTATTAAGGTCTAGTTTACATTCTTGTTTTGTTTGCCTTAGTATATCAGACCTGTGCATGGTCTGGAAATGCTCCTCGTTTATTGAAGGATTTTACCCCCTCCCCTCGTTTTATTGCCCCCGCCCCGCCCAAAAATGAAAAAGTACCCAAAAATTATGGCGCAATTTTTACCTATTATGACGCCATCGTCGCGAAATTTTCGCCGTTTTAAGCCCATTTCAATGCATTTTAAGCCATTTTACACCTATTTATACCTTTCTTTCGCCTTTTTTGTCCCTTTTTCCTTCTTTTTTTGTTTTTACTTCTTTTTTTCCCTGCTTGTCCCCCTGTTTTATTGCCCCCTGCGTTTCAAAAAAATTGTCCCCGTGCCCTGCCCCCCCCCGTTTTGGAATTGCTCCTCCCCCCCGTTAAAACCCGGGGGGGGCAGTGCACAGGTCTAGTATATGTAAACCGAGAATATCCACACACTCGCACAGACCTGTGCACGGTCTGGAAATGCTCCCCCCCCGTTTTATTGGAGGATTGGCCCCCCCCCCGCCCAAAAATGAAAAAGTACCCAAAAATTATGACGCCATTTTTTACCTATTATGACGCCATCATCTCGAAATTTTTGCAGTTTTTAGTCTATTTCAATACATTTTAAGCTTTTGTATCTAGCCTATTTTTACCTTATTTTCGCTTTTTGTCCCTTTTTCCTTCTTTTTTTTTCCTTTTTTTCTCTTTTTTTTCTTTCTCCCCTGATTGCCCCCCCGTGCATCCCCCCGGTTTTGGAATCGCCCCCCCCCCAATAAAACCCCCCGGGGGGAAGGCAGTGCAGAGGTCTGCTCTCATGCACCCATATAACTTAATAATTGGTTGAGATTTCGGTGTTATAGCGCCAAATTGTTAAAAGTAAGTATTGACAACCTTTTGATTTATATTATAATACTTTATTTATTATTATAATACTTTATTTATTATCTTTTGATTTATATTATAATACTTTATTTATTACCTTTTGATTTATATTATAATACTTTATTTATTATTATAATACTTTATTTATTACCTTTTGATTTATATTATAATACTTTATTTATTATTATAATACTTTATTTATTACCTTTTGATTTATATTATAATACTCTATTTAATACTTGTTTTAGCTTTACAACGTCGTTGTGGACTCGGACGACACGGGTAAAGAAATAATCAACAAAGGCCAACTTCAAAGACGGGTGACCATAATACCTCTGAGCAAAATAAACACAAGACCTATTCCTAACGATGTGGTCAACAAAGCTAAACATTTGGTAATTTGCTGAACAAATTGCATGGGAATTGTCATGGTAAAATGTATATGTTTGTGAAACAAATCTACATTTAATTTTTACAAACTCAATATTATTATTATGTTAATCTTCTGCATATAGTATAAGACATGTGCACTGCGTCCCCCCGGGGTTAAAACGGGGGGGGGGCAATTCCAAAATGGGGGGGCACAAGGGGGGCAACTTTTTTGAAACGGGGGGGCAATAAAACGGGGGAGGCAAGCAGGAGGGAAAGAAAAAAAAGAGAAAAAAAGGAGAAAAAAAGAAGGGGAAAGGGAAAAAAGGGACAAAAAAAGCGAAAATAAGGTAAAAATAGGTCTAAAATGGCTTAAAATACATTGAAATAGGCTAAAAACTGGAAAAAATTCGCGATGATGGCGTCATCATAGGTCAAAAATGGCGTCATAATTTTAGGGTACTTTTTCATTTTTTGGCGGGGGGCATTAAAAAAAGGGGACAAATCCTCCAATAAAACGGGGGGGGCATTTCCAGACCGTGCACAGGTCTGTATAATATTATGTTTTATTTAAGTGAGTTTTCTATTAAATGCCGTTCGTCTATTATAACTGACGACAATTATATTTTGTTGGATGATAGACCGACATATACGTTTGTTTGATCAGATACAGTAAAAAACATTATTTTTTTAAATTTATTATCATAAACTATTTTAAAGACTGAAAAATTGTAATAAACAGAAATTATGAAAAAAAAAACACTTTGAATTTTTATACACGAACCAGTTCGTCCGGTTTTGGGGTTTTTAAATCCGGATTTAGGCGAGGTTAAAAAAATCCGTCATAAACATACATGGGTAAGTTGGTCCGGAGTGGGGGGGGGGGGTTAAAATCCGAGAAACGCAAAATACCCATATCGTTTTTTTTTTCTGGAGTGCATTTTACCCATATGATATCGTTTTTTTTATTTTAAAGAAAAAATAGGTAAAAAACGCTAATTTTAGGTCAAAAAGCCCTTTTCATTTTTTGAGCTTTTTATTGCTTAAAACATCCATTTTGACCTTAAAACTTGAGTTTGGTTTGGAGGCAGTAAGAAGTCATTTTAAAGACATTTTTTTCTTCATTTTTCCAAAATAGGAGGGCTTAACCTTTTCTCCCCCCCCCCCCACTTCTGAGTGGGGGGTTAAACCCCCCTTTTTAGAATTTGGGGGGGGGGTTAACCCCCCTCCCCCGTTCCCATGTATGGTCATAACATCGTCATAAAATAGGTATGTAAGTGCTTAACTCTTTTAACACACATACCCTAAACGGTATGATGAGTCAGAGTCACTTTGATTTTATACAAATTGTGACTCTTTTTGTCGAAGTAATGACAAGATTATGCGCATCATATTATCGTTACTACGACACAAAGAGTCAGAAACGTCATGAAATACTCGTAACTGTGACTCTTTTTATCTTTTACTACATAAAAATTAAGAACATTATGAGTCAAAGAAGTTACGTTGATATTGTAGTATTTGAAACACTACAACAATATCAACCAAAAGTGGGCGGGGAGGGATGGAGGGTTATTATACCCCCTCCAAAAATACCAATTATAGCCGACACCCCCTCCCTCCTAAAATTTGGGGGTAACCCCCGGACACCCCTAAAGTTTTGGTGGTCCCAGTACTATAAACGCTAAAAATGAGGTATTTGAGGTATATCCCAAAAAAATTTTTGGGACACCCCCCAAATTTTGGGGGTCGGGTTTACCCCCCAAAATAGAGGAGGCTCCCCACCTATGATATCAACGTAACTTTGACGTAACGTAACTTTGACTCATAATGTTCATAATATTTATGTAGTGTGACTCCTTGAGTCATAGTTTTACGGCAATTCGTCGTTGTGTTCAGGTGGGTCACAGGGACAACTGCAACCTGGCACTGTCCCTGGTGGGTTACGACAAGGAGCTGCAGAAAGCCATGGAGCACGTGTTCGGGAACTCGCTAGTCTGCGTGTCTATGGACGAGGCTAAGAAGGTCACATTTAACAAAGAGGTACAAATTTTGTTGTATTAAGGTCAAATTTGGCACAGAGGTATATAAATTAAATAAGGTCTCATTTAATATAAGGTAAAGTATTGAGTTCACCTTTAACAAAGGGGTAGACTCTAAAGATCCCCTTTAACAAAGTGGTAAAATATAGAGGTCACCTTTAGAAAAGGTTAAAGTATAAAGGTCACCTATAGAAAATAGGTACAATATTAAAGTTACAATTAAGAAAAAGGTACGATATTAAGATCAATTCACCTTTTTTACAAAAATGCATTTAAGTATTAAGGTTAACTTCAAAAAAAACATAAAGGTCATTTTTAACAAAGAGGTGCCCTAAAAGTATTAAGATAAACTTCAACAAAAATGTAAAGTAAAAAGTCTCTAGAGTATTAAGGTCATATTTAGCACATAGGTAAATTATTATTAAGTCATCTTTGATAAAATGTAAATATTACGGTTGTTTTGGTTTGCCAACAACCGATTCTTATATCAGAATTAATCTTGACCGTCCGGCACGCTCCTCGCCCATAGGTGAGAAAGGGGGGGGGGCAGGGTGAGGTCCACCCCCCCTAGCCTCGAAATTTCGGGCCCCCTCTAGACGAAAATCTAGGGCCCACCCTCCCCCCAAATTTCTGAATTTTTTACCCCTGACCCCCTCTAGATTTTGAAATCTGACCCCCCCTCCCCCTCGGGAAAATTTTAGGTACCTTTTTTATACTAAATTTTCTTCCAAAAACGTGAATTTTCATCACATATTCATGCTTTTACACCCTTTTTATACATGAATATGGCTTTTTATTCAATAAAATGTAGTATTATCCTATAAAAAGAACAATTATTAAAGTTATTATGGTTTAAAACTGTTTTGCTTTGGACACCGGACCCCACCTGACCCCCCTCTAGATTTCAAAATTTCGCACCCCGGGACCACCCCCCCCCCCTAAATCGCTAGGGGGGGGGGGTCCGGAACCCCCTGGGACCCCCCTCCTAGAATTCAAAATTCGATTTACCCCGGGTAACCACCACCCACCCTAGCTTCCCCGACCGTGCTCACCTATGTCCTCGCCTCGCTAACCCCTTTGCCCGTTCTAGGAGGAGATCAATAAATCGTTGTAAAATCTGGATCTACCATAAGTGGGCAGCCTCCCGGATTTTGGGGGCGGATATACCCGACTCCCGAAATTTGGTGGTGGGGTGTCCCAAATTTTTTGTGGGGTTTACCTCAAATACATATCTTTTTTAGTACTGGGACCCCCCCCCCCCCAAAAAAAAAGTTTTAGGGGCTTGTCCGGAATATCCCCAAATTTTTATTGAGGGGAGGGTATCGGCCATAGGGGGGCAGCCTCCTAGATTTAGGGGGGTATACCCGGCCCCCGAAATTTTGGGGAAGGGGTCCTAAAAATTTTTTTGTGGTATACCTCAAATACCCCCCTCCCTGCCCACCTATAAACCTACCCCAAACCAACCACCGGTTGGTTTGGGGTGGGGCAGACAACTAAACTTTTTTGCCAAGCTCCTATGTAGTAACGTCATTTTTATCGAAAAAATAAACTCTTAAAGCCACCTTTAACGAAGTGGAATGGTATAAAAGTCATTTTTAACAAAGAGCTAAAGTATTAAAATAACCTTTAAAAAAGAGGTACCCCATATAAAGTATTAAGATAACTTTTAACAAAGAGGTAAAGCACAAAGGTCACCTCCAGCAAAGTGGTAAAAGAGTTATTTAGCTCACCTTTAACAAAAAATTATATATACTACACTATTAACGTCACAATTAGCAAGAAGTACAATAGGTCAGGTGACCTTTTACAAAATGGTAAAATATAAAGATCATCTTAAACAAAAATTGCCATCTTTTATTGCTAAAAACTTTATTTGATCTCAAAACTTTCATTTGGAGATAGTTAGAACTCATTTTAATGGCATTTTTTTTAAATTTCAAAAATAGGTGGGTACCATAGGTGAGAACGGTCCGGGAAGCTAGCGGGGTGGTTACCCAGGGTAAATCGAATTTATAATTCTTGGAGGGGGGTCTCAGGTGGGTCCGGACCCCCCCCCCTAGCCTTTTAGGGGGGGTCGACGTGGGGTGCGAAATTTTAATATCTGGAGGGGGGTCAGGTGGAGTCCGGTGTCCTAAGCAAAACAGTTTTAAACTATACTACCTTTAATAATTGTTCTTTTTTTGGATAATACTACATTTTATTAAATAAAAAGCGATATTCTGGTGTAAAAAAGGTGTAAAAACATGAATATGTGTTAAAAATTCACGTTTTTGGAAGAAAATCTAGTATAAAAAAAGTACGTAAAATTTTCCCAAGGGGGGAGGAGGGGTCAAATTTTAAATTCTAGAGGGGGGTCAGGGGTAAAAAATTCGGAAATTTTGGGGGAGGGGGGGGGGGGGGGGTTTTTTAAAACAAGTAGCCCGTGTCAGCCATACGGCTGACAAATAATTTTTCCCGCATTTTTTATATTCATTTACTTTTTTTTTCAAAATTCAACCCTTTTATGCCATTCCCGTGACTGTAAGCTTTACAGTGATACCTCAGTTACCCACTCTAATTTTAGTTGGGGAGAAGGGTCTTTCCCTCTTTTGGTGAAAATATGTTGTCCAGCATAAAGATGTCCGTGTTAATTTTTTACTAATTTCAACCACCTTATGATGCTCCCTGAACTATAAGGTTTCCCATAATATCTCATTTATCCTAATTTTTTCTGTGGTTGGGGAGGAAGGTTCTTCCATCTTTGGTAAAAATATGTTGTCCAATATAAAGATGTCCATGTTATTTTTTTAAAATTTTAACCCATTTATGACATTCTCCAGACTGTAAGCTTTGCAATGATACCTCATTTAGCCCAATCCGTTTTGTGGTTGAGGAGAAGGGTCCTCCCTTTTGGTGAAAATGCGTTGTCCAGCATAAAGATGTCCTTGTTATTTATTTTTTGAAAAATTCAACCCTTTTATGACATTCCTTGAAATTCAAGCTTTGCAATGATATCTTATTTAGCCCAATCCTTTTTGTGGTTAAGGAGAAAGGTCATTCCTCCTTTTAGTAAAAAAACGTTGTCCAGCATAAAGATGTCCATGTTCATTTTTCCAAAAACATGATATTCTGGCTTCACATTGGCGAATTACTCTTACCAATAAGTTTGAGCCAATTTGAAGATAAAAATTTTTTCAACTTTCAAAGTCCATAGGGCCCTGTTTTTGTGAAAATGTGTTGTCCAACCAAAAGATGTCCATGCAATTTTTTTTAATTTCAACCCCTTTATGACATTCCCCTGTCTGTAAGCTTTGCAATGATATCTCATTTAGCCCAATCTTTTTGCTGGTTGGGGAGGAAGGTCGTTCCTCTTTTTAGTGAAAAAACGTTGTCCAGCATTAAGATGTCCATGTTAATCTTACCAAAAAACATGACGTTTTGTTTTGTCTTATCAATAAGTTCGAGCCAATTCAAAGACATTTCAATTTCCAAAATCCATAGGTTTCCCCTTTTTGCGAAAATGTTTTGTCCAGGCTCAAGATGTCCATGCAAAATTTTTCTAAATTTCAACCTCTTTATGACATTCCCCGGACTGTAAGCTTTGCAATGATATCTCATTTGGCCCAATCCCTTTTGTGGTTGGGGAGCAAGGTAATTCCCTTCTTTAGTGAAAAAAAACGTTGCCCAGTATAAAAATGTCGATGTTCCTTTTTTAAAAAGAACAGGATATTCTGGCTTTACATTGCCTAATTACTCTTACAAATAAGTTGTAGCCAAACCAAAGACAAAAATTTTTTTTAAATTCCAAAATCCATAGGGTCCCCCCTTTGGTGAAAACGCGTTGTCCGGTATAATAATGTCCATGTTAGTTGTTTCAAAATTTCAACCCCATTACGACATTCCCTGCCTGGGGTATAAGCTTTCTAACGATACCTCATTCACCTTAATCCGTTGGGTGGTTAGGGAGAAGTTAGGGAACCCACAGACAGACAGACACACACACACACACACGCGCGCGCGCGCGCGCACACACACACACCACACACACACAGAGCAATACGTAACTGAACGAAGTAATACGTACATAAGACGTATTGCTCCTATGATGATGCCATTATTGTAATTTTTTGCAGTTTTTAGCCTATTTTAATGTATTTTAAGTTATTTCAGACCTATTTTTACCTTATTTTCGCTTTTTTTGTCCCTTTTTTTCTCTTTTCCCTTCTTTTTTTCTCCTTTTTTCTCTTTTTTTTTCTTTTCCCCTGCTTGCCCTCCTCCGTTTTATTGGCCCCCCCGTTTCAAAAAAGTTGCCCCCCGTGCCCCCCTTGTTTTGGAATTGCCCCCCCCCCCCCCCCCGTTTACACCCCGGGGGGCAGTGCACAGGTCTGAGATTTTATTAAATAAAATGGAGCTGTAAAAAATGAATTTGGGTAAACATTCACGTTTGGTGGTGTCCAGGGTACCCCCAAACTTAGAGAAGGATGTCGGCGGTAATCGGAATATTTAGTGGGTTTAACCCCCCTTTCCTCGGCCCATCTATGAGGTAAGCTTCTAAATTATAGTCTAGGGCGTGGTAAAATTTTAAGGCTAGGGAGGGGGGTAGACCGCACCTTTCATCCCCTTACTCTTACATTCTCTAATCTATTTGTCGACAAAAGTGTGATTTAGACCTGAAATTGTACCACAATTAGTTTAGAAGAAAAAGAAGAGTTCAGTGATGAAAATTTGGGACTTTTATTTTTAAAGAGAAGATGGTGGAAGTTTATCTTTATTTAATCTCGTTGTTTTCGTAAAAATAAGAACAGAACAACATTAGTTTAGAAGTGGAAAAAGGTGAAGACACAATCCATGTTTACCAGGAAAACTATCAAATAGAATATGAGGGAGTTCGAGACCCAGAAACCTTCGTTTCGTGGCTAATGGATGTACGTTTCGTTTCGTGTGTTTTATTATAAAAATATGAACAAACAAAATTATAGGAGCTGCTAAGAACGTGTTCATGGAACACAGAAGACGGTAGTATTGCCAATATAGGGCTAGACAACGACAACCGAGTAATATTTTTTCGCTAAATCGAAAAATTCTAATCCTAGGCCTTTAATTAAATAATCATTTTTTTGTTCTAAAAATTCGTAGTCATAAAATTTGAAGTTGTTGGTGTGAATATCAGCTTCCGCATGTAGGCAAAAAATTATTTTTTCTTAAAGGTCAATTCTTCTTGCATTAGATTTGTTGTGACTGCAAGCAGTAAATAACGGAAGTCTTCATAATGTTGTGTTTAAACGCTTTAATGTGCTTTAGTGTAAAGTTATTTTTGTAGAAGTGTTTATAATTTTCTATGTTGCTTAATTATATAGGTAATTGCTTCCCATTTATTTTCAATTTTCTATTTTTTTTCTGGTGCGTATTCTTGTAGTTGTAGTTATATGTGTTTCTTTTTTAAGTTTCAAGAGTTTGTGATCACATTCAGTTCAGTCAGTCCCATAAACATGTAAATACATTTGTTGACTATTCATTTTCTCAAGCGCTAAATATGTCCCAAAGCAACATAATAGATAAGGCATTTTTAAGAGTATTCATATCGTCCGCTTTAAATTCATGTGGACATTATTGAGCTTCAATTGAAAAGCGTTTTACAATCTCAATTATCAATTGGAACTCTTCAGACTGGTTTCTTCAGTTGGAAAGCGCCTGGATACCTCAGGTCTCAACTGGAACTCTTCAGACTTATTTCTTTAGTTGGAAGGCGTCTGTTTGCCTCAGGATCTCAACTGAAACTCTTCAGACTTATTTCTTCAGTTGTAAGGCGTCTGTCTGCCTCAAGATCTCAACTGGAATTCTTCAATATTCAGATCTTCTGTGGACAGGCTTCGGTTGGCAGGCGTCCGGATGCCTCTGTTCTTTAACCGGATTTCCTGTTTAGATAGATAGAGCTCTCTTCTCCTTGGCCGATGTCACACCTGGTATCAGGGGAAGGTCGTCTGTTTTCTGTCTCAGGACTCCCCAGCCAAATGACAACCAGGAAGATTTTTCTTAAGCGACTGAGCAGTTTTTCACCAAGAACAAACTGTCTTAAAGGGCGTTGCGCAACCGACCACTGAGACAGTGTTTCCAAGGATCACGCTGTTGTCGTCTGGCTCCGAGAAATCTGGCGGAGGCGACTCCTGGAAGCTGGTGGGACGTGTATCGTGGGCGTCACCAACTGTAACGTTCCGGGTGGTTGCTTTGTTTCTTCTTAAGGCCCTATGCGGTGGTCAGTCTTGTGGAAGAAAGGACGTTACACAGTCTTTGTCTTGTGTGTGAGCTGTATTGTATGTTTACTAAGTCGTGAAGCACACGTCTATACAACCCACAATTAGGCTTTGTGGGGGCACAGTCTTTTTTGGCTTTAGTCTGAAAAAGTCTGAAAACGTGGAAATTTCTAAGGAGTTCTCACTGTCAGGCACAAACGGTTTCAGAGTCTTGACCGGAGCTGGCTCTAGGAGTTAGCTTTTTCTAACGTTCTAATATCAAGCAAAATATAAATTATAACTCCAAAAACCGATCTTCGGCTTAAACACCCTTGTCTTCGGCTTAAACACTCTTGTCCCGGGGACTTGGCAAGGAATTTACATTCCTCCCAAGTCCCCGTGATCCAGGCTAGACAAGTGGGCTGTGGGCAGCTCAAAACTTCGAAACTGTTTTTGCCAGACAGACAAAAACTACCAAGTTTTTATAAATAAGTTTTGATTTTATTTTAAATTACAAAAGTTTTATAATTAACTTTTACTAAAATAAGGGTTACTACAGTATAGCTAAAATTCTATTAAAAAAGTAAAGTACAATTTTTTTAGATCCCTGATGACCCTGTAACGATCATTAATGATAAACAAGACAAGAAAGATTGGGATGAGCTGGAAGATACCCATGTAAGAATTATCGGCTACTTCGAACCCGGAAGTCAAGGTAAAATTAATAGTTTTTACATATTTTGGTCCGTTTTTATGTGCAGATTGTTTACAAAGTATTAATGATGGGCAGTTCCAGTTCGGGATGTTCCGGGCAAAATTTGGAGTTCCGGTTCCTGTTCTGGATTTTTGGAAATTCTCGATTCCGGTTCTGGTTCCGGTTTTGAGGGTTTCGCAGTTTGATAGACAGTTCCGGTTCCGGATGTTCTGGGCTAAATTTGGAGTTCCGGCTCCGAATTTTTAGAAAATCTTAATTCCGGTTGTAGTTCCGGGGATTCCGCAGTTCCGTTCATCGCTACAAAATATACATCAGTAAGTTTTGTGTGTGGCTTGCTTAGCAAAATATGTGCTGAAAACAATTTTAAAATGAGAAAACTATTAGGATTTAATTTTTTTTAAAATTAAAAGTGTCATGGAGTTGGTTTTGTTATATTTATTTTTTTGTTATACAAACCTAAACAAATATGACTAGGCGGTCCAGGTAGAAAATTTTATCTTTATATATTAATTTATCTTTCGGCTGTGGAGTTACCATTATTGTTTATTCAGAAACTAAGCACGAGTATCACAGTATGTTTACAAATTTTTATGGATCTTTTGTAAATTGTATTTACAATAATAATAGTTATGGTGAAAAAATTTGTTTGTATTGGAAAGAAGTATTTCTCGATATGGGATGTGATTTTCAGCATAAAGAATAGTCTATTCTCTGAAGATTTCTCTTTAATACTATTTGCTTGAACTATTTATCACTATTCATATCATCTTCAATTGATCTCTGCGTTGCGGCAGGGTGAATTTTATCCTTTAACAATCTTTTTCTGACCCACAAATCCTGTAGATATTCAGACAGACAGGAAACAGGCAGGTATTCCAGTAGAGCGTCCCAGCCAACAATGTAACGATAGCGGGGAAAACGTGATAGAGCAGCTTCCATGTAGGCTTTTACCACCTGAACATTTTTATTTTGTTTCATCGTTTGAAAAAAGAGTGACGGACTTAAAGCCTAAGATTTTCAGTTGTGGGTGACCTTTTGTAAAAAAAATAATTTTAACTGTGGACATGGGCGTAGCCAGGATTTCGGAAAGGGGGGGCATAGATGTTTTTTTTTTCGGGGGGGGGGGCAGACGAATCCACCCCCCCCCCCTAGAGCCACAATTTCAGACCCCCCTCCAAAGCTCTAGAGCGGCCCCAACGGACCCCCCTCTAGCGAGGCTGACCTTCCTCCCCCCTCCCTTCCTCCCAACCAGTTTAGAAGTATATTTTTTTATTTACTGTCAAAAACACGGTTTTTTTAGTTAAAACCAGTGTTTAAATACACTTTTAGGCCTAAATAGGCTGTTTTAGTATATAAAATTCAACATTAGACCTAAAAACTTAAATTATTGATTTAAAAAACTAATAAAAAATCGGACCCCTCCTGACCCCCCTCTTAAATTTGAAATCTCGCACCAGGGGTTGACCCCTTCTAAAAAGCCAGGGAGGTCCGGACCCCCCCCCCCCTAAAAAAAATTGGCCTTTCACTTGCATGTGGATTCCCCCTAGCGGACCTGACCAAAAACATCTATGAAGGGGGGAGGTCCAACCCTGAACAAAATTTCTGAAAGGGGGGTCCAATCCAAATCCTAAACGTTTTAAAGGGCTAAAAAATTTTGTTTATTAGTGTTTAGTGTTTATTAGCGGAGTGCTTATTGCCTTGTTTATGCCACATAAGTTATTATTTTACTATTATCCAATAAAATTAAGTATACACAAAAAAAATTTTTTACAAACAATTTGATACCTTTAAATTTTGGATTTCCAAAACATTAACAACTGAAAAATTGAATTACAGTTGAACAGTGCGAAAAAATGTTTTTAAAATTACTTCTCCTAACCTTTAAATTTTTAATCCCATTATATAAAAATCTAAGGGGGTCCAGCGTAGTCGTATCAAGATTACAAAACAAAGTAACACAAATTTGGAAGTGGAAATCAATTAAAACATTAAAAATGAGAATGGGGTGCGTCCAGCGTGATCGGTCATATCAAGTAAGATTACAAAACAAAGTAACACAAATTTGAAAGTGGAGGCTTTATAATTAATTCAACGCTCAGCAGAGCGAAGCGCGAGAAAATTTTTTAAAAAATGGCCGTTCTGAGACCCCCAAATTTTTATCCTTGGTGACCCAAAAGGGGGGGTCTAGTCTAAACCCAAATTTTTCCCTTTGCCGACCCAAAAGATGGGGCTCCTACCCTAGGCCCCTCCCCCTGGGGCCTGGCTACGCCTATGGCCATGACTATGGCCATGCCATGACTAGCGAGGCTGACCCCCCCCTCCCCCCCTTCCCGACCGATTTGGAAGTATATTTTTTTATTTACTGTCAAAAACACGGGTTTTTAGTTAAAAACAGTGTTTAAATACACTTTTTAGGCCTAAATAGGCTGTTTTAATACATAAAATTCAATATTAGACCTAAAAACACTTAAATTATTGAGTTAAAAAAATTTTGCTAAAAAATTGGACCCCCCTGACCCCCCCTAAATTTAAAATCTCGCACCCGGGGTTGACCCCCCCTAAAAAGCCAGGGGGTCCGGACCCCCCTGGACCCCCCCCCTCTAAAAAATTTTGGCCTTCCACCCAGGGGTGGACCCCCCCTAGCGGACCCGACCAAAAACACCTATGATCTTCTCAGACCCCCAGAAGGATCAACGAGATGGTTTAACCACAACAACTATGGAGGAAGTGTACTGGGATTAGATCAGCAAGAAAACATTTTTGTATGCTAAATCATATTGTGTATTATCACTAGAATTATAACAGTCAACAAACTATATGAATTTAAAGAAAACAGTTTTTACTATTAAAATTTTTTTTAATTTTAAAATTAAAATTAAAAAAATTCAATAAAGCCTCGCATAGATAATTAAAAATTGCTTGTTTTTTTGTTTTGAAATCTTTTGTTTTGAATTTTTTGTTTTCATCGTTTTGAATAGGGGCTTGGTTTTGTAGACTGGTACTGTTTTAGTGTGTTTTGTTGAAATTTTCTGGGAAATGGAAAGCCAGAGTTTCTAATCTCGAATAAAGTGGGGTGGATTCGTAATATAAAGTAAATTTGTTAAGGGTAGAAATTTTGATGAGCCTTTAAATAGATCAAACCTAAGTAAACCTAAGTAAACCTAAGTAAAGTAAAAGTTAAGTAAAGTAGTCAAGCCTAAAGCTTAGTTTAAATTTTGTTTCATTTAAACCAGCACAGTATCTAATAAATAAATAGGACCATGTTTGTAAAAAGTGAAGTCATAAAGTGTGATTAGTTTGGTTGTGGTGTGTTTCATTGATTGTTCATTGGTTCATTCATTGTTAATTAGCTGTTAATTTCCATTGTTAAGCCCTGTTTTAATATGAAAACTATAGTTATTTTTAAAGACTTATAGACAAGAATTTGTAACTTATTGAGTTTCATTGGAAAAAAACAAGAATTTTACACAAAAAAACCTCTCACTTTTACCGACACTTTTTTTGAAAATAGAATTTTTTTGGAAATACAGTTCATATATTAATAAAATATTATCCAAATTTAAAGTTTTGTCTACCAGGCTTTTTTATAAAAAGTATACAGATAACTGCACTTCCCCCTACCCTGGGGGGAAGGGGTTCAAGTTAAGGGAGGAGGCACAGAATGTAATTTTTTTCAAACCTGGTAAGTCAGAAAAATAGGGACGAAAGAAAAAAAGGCAATTAAAGCGAAATTTAAGTAAAAGTAGGTTTAAAATGGTTTAAATTTTGTTCAAATATTTTAAAATATTGCAAAAAAATTGCAAAAATAGGTCAAAAAGGGCATACAGTGTGTAGTTTGTTTTTTTTCATTTTCGAGCGGGGAGGGAGGCACTAATAAATAATAAATGGGGGGGGGGGTGCGTTTCCGCCCGGACCGTAAACAGAGCATAGGTCTGAACTAAAGTATTATAATTAACATTCATTTGTTACGCTGTATAGGTTAATTGATATAAATAGCAACACCTATTTTATATTTGAAGACTAAAGACGTCGAAAATCAAATTAAACCTATAATAAGTTATGGTTACCGGAGAGCAGTCTAAAACCAAAGAATCTGTTTCCATATGTTTCAATGCTCGCAGGCGATCTTTTAGAAATTCCTCGCCGTACTTCATTTTAACTTCCTCTGGGAGATCTTTCCATATATTTTCCACGTTGTCCGAAAGACCGGCGACCAGGGCAGTTTGAAATCCGCCAGGTTCAATTAAGTGTACGGACACGCGGAAGGGATCCAACTCACGGCGCAAAAGATCTCCGTAAGCCTCTGTCGCCCATTTGCTGACAGTATAAGGACCGCATTCCGGGAACACAAGGCGACCTTACAGATCATAGTTGGGTCGCTGTCAAAATTATGTCTGCGTATCAAAATTAAATTTTATATTATAAAACTTCCCTTAGTTTTTAAGCCGGTAAAGTTTGCCATACATTTTTATTGTTCGGTTAACTGATAAAGCATACATTTTAAAAATATTTTTAACAACCAATTTTAAAACAAATTAATTATAGGTGGAGTAGTTTGTGCCGAATGCATGGCAGATAAAGCCAAATTATTATAAATTTTATTCAAACGTTTTGAAGTAATAAAAAAATCTTTGTCAGGGTTTTAACGTCAGAACCCACTAAAAACTTCTGGTCTATTATGCTCACGCCAAAATCATACATGGGCAAGTTGGTCCTGAGTGGGGGGGGGGTTAAACCCCAAATTAGGGGGGGGGGGGTTAAAATCCGAGAAACGCAAAATACCCATATCGTTTTTTTTCTGGAGTGCATTTTACCCATATCGTTTTTCGATTTTGAAGGAAAAATAGGTTAAAAACACTAATTTTAGGTCAAAAAGCCCTTTTTATTGCATTTTTGATCTTTTTATTGCTTAAAACATTCATTTTGACCTCAAAACTTAAGTTTGGAGGCAGTTAGAAGTCATTTTAAAGACATTTTTTTTCTTCATTTTCCAAAATTGGGGGGGGTTAACTTTTTCTTCCCCCCCCCCCACTTCTGAGGGGGGGGGGGTTAAACCCCACTTCTCAGAATTTGGGGGGGGGGGTTAACCCCCCCCAACCCCCCCCCCCCCCCCCCGTGCCCATGTATGGCCAAAATCCAAATAGGGACATATATACCCCAAAGTATATCTCAAAAAGTGCAAAGGAGAGGTTATGATTTTTTAGTAGGCCAAAATAAGGGGGGAAGAAATGGTTTTTTTTAAATTACTAAAAACGCTTAAAATGCTAATAAAAAGGCTTTAAAATAAAAAAAAATTGAGTGGAGAGCACACGTGAGAACGGTCTGGAAAGCTAGGAGGTGGTTACCCGGGGTAAATTAAATTTTCAATTCTAGGAAGGGTTTCCAGGGAGGTCTGAACCCGCCTAGCTTTTTAGGGGGGGTCGACGCGGGGTGCAAAATTTTGAAATCTAGAGGGGGGTCCGGTGTCCAAAACAAAACAGTTTTAAACCATAATAACTTTAATAATTGTTTTTTTTATAGGATAATACTACATTTTATTGAATAAAAAGCGATATTGTGGTGTAAAAAGGGTGTAAAAACATGAATATGTGTTAAAAAATTCACGTTTTTGGAAGAAAATTTGGTATAAAAAAAGTATTTAAATATTTCACGAGGATGGAGGGGGGGGTCAGATTTGAAATTCTAGAGGGGGGTCGTACGTGGGTAAAAAATTCTGAAATTTGGAGGGAGGGGGGGCTATATTTTCGTCTAGGAGAGGGTCGTCCCGAAATTTCGAGGCTAGGGGGGTGGACCCCCCAGGTGGACCCCCCACCCTGCCCCCCCATTTCTCACCTATGGGGTACGACACAAATGGGCGCCTTGGAATAGTAGGAATTCCTCCCTCTCTTAGGCACCGATGATGCTCACCTATTCCCACTACACACACCGCATACTGTTGTTGTCAATTTAATTTGTTTATACACAAGCTTGAAAAACAAACAAAATGGGCCCATTTATAATCATAAGAGTAACCTTTGATGCTTGTTACAATTATTACCCTTCCTTGACTTTTCATGAGTAATGGCAGAAATTGCTTCACCTAAAGTAGTGGTAGAAATAACAATTATGGTTTTTTTTTGTAAGACATGCGCAGGATTTTATGAAGTAAGTACAAATACTTGGTTTGGCAATTTTTTAAAAAAATGTTTTAAGAAGCAAGATAAACGACATAAAGCTTTCTGGTACACTTTTTTAGCATAAAAACATATATTTTAATATAAAAAACGGGAACGGGACACGAGGGTACTGGACACGAGGGTACTGGACACAAGGGTACTGGACACGAGGGTACTGGACACGAGGGTACTGGACACGAAGGTACTGGGCTTAAAAAAACTGCGTTCACCACAACCTCGCAGTAAAAGCGATTCATTATGCAAGGGGGGACACGAGGGTACTGACGAGCAAAAAACATAACTTTCCCGCATAAAGCGGGATAAACTTATTGCATAAAAATAGCTTGTTTTATACTTGAAAATCATTTAGTTTGCTTGACTGACTTACAAAAAAAATTATTGAGAAGAAATAAAACAAAAATAATATTTTCATAACATTAAAACATTTTTGTGTTATTTGCCTATGTTCGCGCATTCTTTAAAATAATAACTAGCTTTAAAAATGCTGAGAAGCTATGAGACGACCCGAAATATAATAAACATTAAGGTTGCTTTATGCTTTGATTGTACTGTCAAAACATTTTTGTGGTTATTTTTCGTGGCGTGTAGAAAATAATGAATTACTAATGCCTTCAGAAAAATAAGTGCAAAAATAATTCTGCTATTAAAATATTTTAATAAAAACATTAAAATATCTTACAAAAACATTTTAGTAAAATATTTTCCGAAAAACAATTGCTTGCCTTTTCTAAAAGTAAATAATTTGGTATTTTTTAAAAGCACACTATTATTAAAATATTATGATAAAGTTTGGCTTATTTTTTTGGTTTTGCTTAGGCTTAGGAAAATAAAGTTTACTGTGCAATGGTGGGGTTTTGAAAACTCCCAAAGATCCGTTGTCAGATTATTTACTCACAAATATACTTTATTGTAATTGCAAAACATATGATACATGGAAAAACTAACAATTTTATGTTTTTAGGTTTTAAAAGCACATTTTGTTTGTCTTGTTTTAAATGATCAACATGTGTT
>JASAMX010032043.1:0-17053 GCA_030248175.1 Microlaimidae sp. YZB2_3 | reverse complement strand
ACCCCCAATTTTGAAATATGGTAATTTTGTCATTTTTTTCATTTTAAGTGACATGTTTATACTCATATGAAAGCTCTCGACGCACTGATTTTAAAAATATATGGTTTTTTTAATTTTCTTCAGTGGTTACCCATTTTTGCACCAATCAATGTACCCGCTAAAATTTGTAAGAGGTGATTTTATTATCATACCCTCATGTTTATACTCATATCAAAGCTCTCGACACGCTAATGTCAAAAAAATTATTTTCAACTCGATTTATCAATGGTTACCATTTTTACAACCAAAATGTACCCACAAAAATTTTTAAGAAGTCATTTTTTTATATTTATTGTAATACTGTCTTATTTTTACTCATATAAAAGCTTTAGACACGCTGATCCCAAAAATTTATTATTCAACTCGATTCACCCATTGGTTACCATTTTTACAACCCATAATGTACCCCCAAAAATTTTTGGGGGCACATTATGGGTTGTAAAAATGGTACATTATGAATACGGGTTGAAATTTATATTTTTTGGATAAAGCTTTAGACAAGCTTTGCGATATGAGTATAAACATGAGGGATTATAATAAGATATATAAAAAAAGACCCCTAAAATTTTTGGGGGTACATTATGGGTTGTAAAAATGCGTAACCATTAGATGAATATGAAGTTTAAATTATATAAAGTTTTTGGGATAAGCGTATCTAAAGATTTGGCTATAATGTATAAAACATGAGGTATTCATCATGGATATATAAAAAAGACCCCCTAAAATTTTTGGGGGTACATTATGGGTTGTAAAAATGGTAACCATTAGATGAATCGAGTTGAAATTTATATTTTTGGGATAAGCGTGTCTAAAGCTTTGATATGAGTATAAACATGAGAGTATTATAATAAATATATAAAAAAGACCCCCTAAAAATCTTTGGGGTACATTTTGGTTGTAAAAATGGTAACTATTGGGTAAATCGAGTTGAAAATAATTTTTTTGACATCAGCGTTTCGAGAGCTTTGATATGAGTATAAACATGAGGGTATTATAATAAATATATAAAAAAGACCCCCTAAAAATTTTTGGGGGTACATTTTGGTTGTAAAAATGGTAAACATTGGGTAGATCGAGTTGAAAATAATTTTTTTTGACATCAGCGTGTCGGGAGCTTTGATATGAGTATAAACATGAGGGTATTATAATAAAGTCACCTCTTAAGAATTTTAGGAGGTACAAAAATGGGTAACCACTGAAGAAAATTAAAACAACCATATATTTTTGAAATTAGTGCGTCGAGAGCTTTCATATGAGTATAAACATGTCACTTAAAATGAAAAAAAAAATTTCAAAATTGGGGGTATTTGGGGGTATGTAACCGGGTAACCATAAAAATTTTAGTCTAAAATAAATATTTTTGAAATCAGCACGCATAGAGCTTTCAAACGAATATAAACACGGTTTATAAATAATAAAAACAAAAAATCACCCCTTACTAATTTTGGGGTACAAAAAGGTTTTTATTTTGATTACCCGAAGCATTTAAAGCAAATTTTTTTATATTTTTTAAATCAGCACGCCGAGAGCTTTAAAATGACTTTTTACTCGCCTATGTAGATGGGCTTTGTCAAAAGTTTTTTTAGGGGTCATCCATTGCAGTGCCTTATGGCATCAAGATTTTTTTGAGGTTATCACCAAAATGTCGGACTTAAATTTCCGCACAAATCCCCCCGGTCTCAGGCCTGTGGCTCTAACAGTTTTTGAGCATGGTGGCAAAATATGCATTTGGTGTCCCTCTTACAAAGATTTTTAGCAAAAATCGTGAAATTGACCCCCTTTAACCTCTCGGGGTACCAGACCCAGGTAGGTTACCCCTAACAAATTATATATTTTTGAGCTCAGAAAAGTATGGGCAAGTTGCCAAAAAAATTTTCAGACGTAAAGCCCTATATGGTAAAAAGTTAGAAATTTGACCGAAAAAAATCGACAGTAAATTTCGGCAATTTCGGGGCTAACCCCCAAAATTTTTGAAAAAAATTTTTTTTAGGAGGTAGCCAAAAGTACAAGGACCTTAACCCGAGATATTTGCATATTGATCGCGGCGCGTTCAAATGTTATAAGACCGCAAACAAAAAATTTTTTGTCAACTTTTTTCCAGTATCGCTAAAAAAAACAGAGAGTAAGTTACAAGTTTATTATTCCACTGTCAGTCGAACAGAATTTGAAATACGGAAGTATTTAAAAATTAAACTGATTTACGGATAACATAAAAATTTAAACGTAATTCCTTTTTTTCTGATTGGCAGTTTCTATATAGGAGCAACGAAACCAAAATTATCGGGAGCGCGACACGACGGTCGTGCGACACGACGGGTCCCAGGAGGTGAAAGGTACACGACGGTACCAGGAATGAGAGGTGGTACGACACGACGCTCTCGAAAGAATGCGTTGACAATACTACTGTTACAACATTGAAAAAAACAATATTTTGTAAAATAAAATATAATTTTACTTAATTTTCAATAGGCACCTTGCACTGAAACGGAGTTTATACATGAAGTATGCAATATACATAAGTGTCACCATAATGGATAATTACCGTACTCCTACTTATCTTTTCGTAGTATGCAGAACAACCGATAGAAAGCGCGCGAAATTATCGTATCTCCTACTTATCTTTTCGTAGTATGCAGATCAACCCTCAAAAGCGCGCGAAATTTTGATCGTATTATCTGCATACTACGAAAAGATAAGTAGGAGTACGGTAATTATCCATTATGGTGACAACTATGTATATTGCGTACTTCATGTATAAACTCAGTTTCAGTGCAAGGTGCCTATAAAAAATCATTTACTGAAAATTAATACAAGTAAAAACGCTAATTTTAAATATTGCGGCGTGGTATAATTTCCGGAAGAAGTACCTTTTGCAAAATATCTTTGGAAAAATATTTTTTTTTAGCAGTAAATTATTTGGCATTTTTAAAATCTTTTTAGGTTTATTTAAAAAGTTTTTTATGTTTTTGCTTGCTTTTAGGGTTTCACTTAGGCTTAGGAAAACAAGGTTTTCTTTTGTTTTGAATTTAGTAACGTTTCCAAAGATATTCTTTCCGCCGGTAATATGCAAAATGTTTTTTTTAGTGCCAAATAAAGTGTTGTTAAAAAGATATATTTATATTGTTATGTTTGTTTTTAAAACAAAATTAAGAAGTTTTACTTCAAAACTTGATGGCAATAGCAGGTAGAAAAACGAACATTTCCTTATTGAAAATTTAACAATTGTATTCAGGTGTAGGAACGCATTATGTACTGAGGACCGTCGTGTCGCGGGACTGTCGTGTCGCAGTTCGGGACCGTAGTGTCTTACCCCCTCGGGACCGTCATGTCGAGGGACCGTCGTGTCGCGGGACCGTCGTGTCTTAGATCCAAATTATCATTTAAAAAAGTTGTAGACTTTATTCCAAATAGGTAAATTCAGTCAAAAACATACAGTCCAAATAAGCACACAATTATCTTACAAATATCAAAAAATCTTTACAGATAGATAGATATTTACAGATAGTCTTTAAGAAGTACACAGATATCAAAAAAAAATTTTTTACAAACCTATGATAGTAAAAATAAGCAAATAATATAAATTTGTTCCGATTTTAAAAATAATCGAAAATTTTTAACGGTCAATACGGCTTTTTTACATTGAATAAGTTACAATAAAAATAATACACTTCTATTGTCAGTAAATAAAAAACAAATACAGACAAAACACAAGCAAAGGTTGTAAAATATATACCAAAATACATAAAATACACAATCCTTACATACTGCCCACATAGTTGCAAAAATAATACAATAAAATTTATAAAAAATATTTCGTTAATATTAAACAAGAAACCACATTTTGGCAACTGTAATTAATATTAACTTAAACCCCAAGGCTATCTGGAAGTCACAAATCCAGCAAGCCATGTTTTTTTTGCATAAAATTCGTAAACAGATATTTATTTAAAAAATGACCATTTTATTTTTTGCTTTTTCTTACAATAATAAGTCGATTTGCAATTTGCATTTTTAATAATGTTAATTTTATTTTTTTATTTTTGCATTTGCAAGAATAATAACAATAATGCAATAAAAAAGAATGGATTGCGAATCTTTCTTAAAAAATAAACAGGATTATAACTAATTAATATAATTTTAAATAAAAACTAAAAAAACAGGTCTTAATTTTCATTTGTAAGAAGATTTTGTAAATTTCGGTAATGTTTAAGCCATTCCAAATAGGACTGGTTGGCAGTTCTCCAAAATGAGAATTTGCTTATTTGTGAACCGAAATTAAAATAAATTTGCAGTTTCAAAGTATTATCAAAATTTTAAGGCCGTTTGCTACACGCTACATTATTTTAAAATAAAATTTTTAAGGGGTTTTGCTAAAGTATTTTTGTGTTTTTTTGTCACTACCTCGTGGCATTTTGGTTTAGATAAACTTATGTAATCAAGAACAAATCACGGTGACAAATGTAACTGTGACGTACATTAGCATATAATGTCAACATAATTGATTCACATTGGTTATCTATGATTATTTCGCATATATTTCGCTTTAACACGTTAAAACAATTCAATCTATTTATTCAATCAGTTCCCAGAATGGGGCCTAAAAACCATACGCAAAAATGTTACAAAAACGCGATTTTTTGTAATAGCTTGTCTAATTGCCATAATATAAATATTTTTTTTATATGCGTGTGTGTAATACTGCACAGTTTTCACAATGACAAAGGACAAAATAATCAAAATTTAAGACTTCTATTTTGACCTGGAGAAACTAAGTAGGAGGGATTGTGTTTTTTTATTTCTTTTGCCAAACTGTTCAGCTGCTAGACAAAACTTTAAAAAAATGTGCGTTTAAAAAAATGTTTAAAAAATTAAAATGTTTAAGAAATGTGCGCTTTAACAAACTTTACAAAGTTTAAACTTTACAATCATCCTGCAGCCGCGGTTTATCATTTTGACAAAGTAATCTTTTTTATTTTATTGCATAGAAATGCAATAATTCTATTCTATAACGTTTTATTTAAATATATACTATAAATGATAACTCTCTTATTAAACAAAGTATCATATATACACTCTCTTGACACACTTTGTAGTTTTTACATTTTTAAAAAAATTTCACATTGTGTCAATAATCTTCATAAACCATAGTAAACATTATATACATACATATCAACGTACCACTCAAGACATAAAATAAACATAAAAATACAAAATAATATTACATCAGATTACTTTATTACTTAATTAATTTGTTACAATACTAATTTTATAAAAAAATTCATTCAAAATATTTTAAATTAAATATTTTTTTAATTCAAAAACATGTTTTTTATTTCTAAACATAATTCCTTAACAATTTACTTATTTCTTTATGTATTTACTTTATTTATTATATTAGATATGCAAGACCACGTATGCACAGTTTCATAAATTAGCTATAATATACCATCCTTGTATATTAGAAATATAATTATAAATCTGTATATGTGTGTTGATATAAATAAGTATATGTATATACATAGGTTACATATGGTTATTAGTCAATTTATGTATTTTTATTTCACTTAAAATCATATATTTTTGTAAGTTAACCTACTTGGTTACTATATGTTTAGGCACTTACATATATATACATTTTTTCATCATTAATAATATTCCATTTTTTACAATTTTTATAATATCATCCCCTCTTCCTTTCTACTATATTGTATAAATTTGCTATAGTTTTTGTCAGATCACAAATGCTAATGCTCAACATGGTTAATACTTATCAAAAATACAAAACTAAAAATCGTGTAGTTCACGTTTAATAAAATAATAATGGATTAAGTTAAAATTACAAGTTTTATCTTTTAGGTGTATTATAATTGAAAAAAAAAATCAGAATCGTTGTATGACACTGTATTGTCGCAGAAAAATTTACAACATACAAAAATCTACCTTCATGGAATAAAGTAGATTGTGAAACTTGGCAAAAAATAGTACTTTGTTTTTTTGAAAATTGTAAAAAATAATTTTCTTGATACACTTGATCTCTAATTTTTGTGAGTTTTAATTGATTAAATTTAAAAAAAACAAGGTTTTCAAAATAATGCCAGTAAAAGCCTGCTATAAATCTGAATCTTCCGATGTAGGAAGATAACGTGTGTTTTCATAAACGGGAGAAATATTGAATATTTCGCTGTTTTGAAGTTCTTCCAAATTTTCTTTCTTTTGTTGAGATTTTTTTCTCACAATGGAGTGCAGCTTTCTTTTCACAAAAGTTTGTTTCGGTTTGGGGTTTGCCGAACACGAAGGAGAGGAAAGCTGTTTATTCTTCCTGCAAAGTCTTAGTCCGGGGTTATGACTAAGGGTGATGAATAAATTCCATCTGATTAAAGCACGTTGACTACTGCGATTTTGATCTAAAATACTAGTGATGGACAATTCCGGTTCAGGGTTCCGGATGTTCCGCGCAAAATTTGGAATTCCGATTACGGTTTATGTTCCGGATTTTTTTGAAAATCTCAATTCCGGTTCCGGTTCTTGTTCCGGATTTTTGAAAAATCTCAATCCCGGTTCCGGTTACGGTGTTCCGGGGGTTTCACAATGTGGTAAGCAGTTCCGGTTCCGGGTTTCAGATGTTCGAAGCAAATTTTGGAATTCCGGTTCCGGTTCCTGTTCCGCATTTTTAAAAAATCATTATTCCGGTTCCGGTTCCAGTTCCGGATTTTTGCAAAATCTCAATTCCAGTTCTGGTTCCGGTTCCGGTGTTCCGGGGGTTCTGTAGTTTTGCCTATCATTATAAAATACTTGTTTTTTTCCATACTTTTAAGTAATACAGTTTTGTAATACACATTAGGTGGGCAACCTCCCGGGTTTCAAAAGAGTATAATCCTTTCAAATTAAGGGGAATATATCGAAAATTTTTGAAAGGCGTATACCAAATGACGTTTTTTTAGCGTTTCTAGTACTGAGACCCCCAAAAAATACACCCAAAGTTCATGGGGGAGGGTTTCGCCAGTTTCTGGTTTTTTTTAGGGAGGGGATAGTGAAATTTTAATCCTTAACTCCTGATTACTTATGGGTGCATGAAACAAACAAAACGCTTCTGTACTAGTGATGTTTCTACCCACCAATATCCTGCTCCGGAGCTTCGGCAATTTAAAGCCAAGGAAGCTCCGGAGCTCCGCCCCTATAAATAAGTGATTTTGTGCTTATTTAAGCTTGAAATACATTTAAAGTTACCTGTACAACCAAATAACCAAATAAATTTAAAAAATTGCAACAATTCTTTATTATTAAATGATATAAAAAATCAGAGCATTCAAACACTTTTATAAATTATATTTAGCCACGGTATCTGATGATTTAATGAATTTATAAAAGGTCTTTAAAAATTAACAAAAACCATTTCAATTATTTTTTTCTAATAAACTACACAAAATAATTAGGTTTATTGGAGTGACAAGTGATAATGCGTTTACACCACAACGATCAGGGTCAGTGTAACCGTGTAAACGATTATCACTCATTACTTATCAGCATGCATTATCACTTATCATTTGTTACCTAAATTTGAACCAACACTTATAGTTTTATAATTTCTGGTTTTATACCCATATTACCAGTTGGACCAACTATTTAAATAAAATACAAAAACACAAAAATAAAGAAGTTAAAGATTTTGAAAAATAATTTGCTTTATGTACTTAAAAACGTAAATTACTATAATTGGGTTTTTTTGTATGAAATAATTTTGAAAATAATATTAAAAGTATTCTAGGTAACAAATGTTATTGTATTTTTTAATTCATAAAATAAGTGAAGAAAATTTACTCACTTAAACATTGTTCACTATTTTTTGACACACTTTGAGTCAGTAGATTAACAAACACTATAAGAATTGGATTAGCCAAGGCATTTTCAACTTGAAGCAAGGCAGTGTACGCTAAAAACCCTAAAATAGATCCGAGCTATGTATATAAATATTATACATTCCTAAATGCAAAATACTACTTGTATTCAAAATTAAATTACAATTCTTACAAAGTTATTTATTTATTTTTTAGGGAATTTTTCTACTAAAACGTGAAATACATATTCCACGATGTTGTAAAACATACATAAAAGAAAAGAATGTCCTGGGGCCTGTTTCATAAAATACTGGTCTTCGTAAATTACAAGTTTATCAATAACTTTTTTTATTCTGAACCATTTGCGTTGAAATTTGAAATGAAAAAAGATTATATGCCATGTGCAAACTATTTAAAATTTCATGTACGGAGCTGTTGTGTGTTTAAAGTTATTCCAGTTTTAAACTTTGGCCACTTGTAATTTTTTACAAGTTCTCAAAAGAAAAATTTACCCTACTCGACTAGGGTAAATTTTTCTTTGAGAAGTTGTGGCCGGTTAGTTGGATAAGCTGTCGCTTAAACACAACCACCGTCTACCTTAAGTTGAGGAATTTAATAGTTTGCAATCATGGCATATAATCTTTTTTCATTTCATTTCTTTCAGAATAAAAAAAGTTATTGATAAACTTGTAATTTACGAAGACCAGTATTTTATGAAACAGGCCCCTGTTGTGATAAACGGTTGTTCTAATTTTAAATTAAGCAATGCACAGTGTAGATTTTTTTTATCATGTAAAACTATAAACTGCAACGTAAACGTCTTAGATGATGTTTTTTTGACAATGTTGTCTAATATTTTGACAATGTTGTCTAATTCGACGTATAAATTAATTTACATATTATAAAACGTGGAACATTTCAAATTAAATTCTTTGACAGTATTATCTATAAAATTTCATCTAAGTATATGGCGTTGGCGATTTTGTATAGCATTTTTAGCTCGGTTATGGGTTCCTAAACCCTTTGACCGCCCAACACGCTATATCAACACTGTTGCTAGTGTAGAATTCTGGCTGAGAGCACCACCCTTCACGAAGGGTTTTTAGAGAAATGGTGAGTTCGCTGCTTTGGGAATAAAGAAATAAATACATTAAATGAAATATACGTGTTAAGATCAAAAGTACAATCTACATATGTAAGATTTAAAAATTTACTTACGTTTTGTTATACTTTACTCCTTAATTACTGAGCCTTCTTTTTACTGAGCCTTCTTTTTTTCATAATTTGGTTTTGCTCTGTTATTTCCAATTTTTTTGTGTTTTCCCATTTTTCCTAACCCTTTCCTTTTATTATTTTTTTAGGGTTGTTTTCCTCCTGGTGAGTTAGAAAAGGACCCTATCTATGTCACGCCAGTTCCCTAAGTCTGCGCTTAGCAGGAATGCACCTTACCTTTGGAGGGCTTTCATCTTTTGGTTTTGGCCGAAATTTCTGTACAAATAAGCTTCGATCTCTGGTTGTGGCCTAGGCCGCAACAAGAATGCATGCATTCTTGGCCGCAATGGCCGGACGGTTAAGGGCCTGATCCCCCTTCCCCACGACAAGGCGCTGGACCAACAATACACAGCGTGACATGACAACTATCCCACAAGAGTGGTAATTACGGCTTTGAAGAACCAAATTAACCACGATCTCCAAAATGGCGGAATTCCCAGAGCAGACTGTCGGGGGGGTCACGATATGTTTGTTTGTAAACAAAAAAAAACTGGGAACTTAAAATTCCTGAATGAAGTTTTTTCAAGTAATGATTTCAAATATTTCACTATTTTTTTGCTGAGTCCGCCGTATAAATTATTCTACATAATAAAACGTTGCATGTTTCCAATAATTTAAATAATTAGACAATTTATTATGTAAAAAATTTCAGTTGGAAATTTCGCGTTCATAATATTTTATTTTTTTAATTTGCAAACGTGCAGTTAACATATGGAATAATCGAAAGCATCATGTGGAAAATTATTAGGAGCAGTAAAATATTTTAGTAAATACATTAGTATTTACTAAAATATTGTTGGAAGAAGGAATCAAAAACGTTAGCTGGTCAGTTAAAGCAGACTTTAAAAACCCGGGTACATATAAGTTTTGCAAATTTTTATGTGACAATACATCAGGTATAGAAAAATGGTCGTTGAACTTAAGAGTTGATAAGCTGCCTGTAACATTTTCTAAAGTAAGAACTATGGCATTGGAAAACTCTTAAGAGAAGAGGTAACATCACAAAAAGACAAAAAGTCAAAAGTTATGAAAATTTTAATAACAAAAAAAAAGTTTTTAAACTGCAAACTTTTTAATGCCCAAAAACGCAACCTTTTTGATTTCATTTTAGGTACCGATAATCCCGCGGTCTGCGGCATAAATGAAACTTTCCTTAAACCTGAAATAATTGATTCTATGATTAGTAATAATCGTCGCTATCAAATTTATTGTCGTGATCATATTGATCGACCTTAAGGTGCAGTTGCTATTCTTGTTCAAAGAAATATTAAATCAAAGGAAATTTTGATTTCAAATGACTAAGTTGTGGCAGTAGACTTCATCGGTGCTTTTTCTAGTCGGTTGATTTGTTATTATCGGCCACAAAATTTTAGCTCGGACTATTCGGTTTTATTTCGATCTCTTCTTGAATCACTCTGCTCATGTAGTTATCCTGTCGTATTAATGGGTGATTTTAATCTTCTAGATACTTCTTGGCGATCTGATTTGGGGTATCCTCAGACGGCTTTAGAAAGTGTTTATTATGAAATGCTTTCTGATCAATCGTTAACAGAGCTAGTTTTCACCACAACACGCGGAGAAAATATTTTGGATTTAGTGTTATGCACTGATGAAGAGGTTATTTCTAAAGTACAAGTGGCTGAGCGTTTATGCCAAAGTGATCATAATAGTATTTATTTTCTACTTTATGGGTCACATCCCTCACATAACCCCGAGGTTTTGTTTTACGATTACAAAAAAGTCAATTGGAAAGAATTGAAAAATTTTATTAGTTCAATAGATTTTGATGAATTGTTTGCAGTAAGCTCAACAATAGAAAACCATTGGAATATTATCAGGTCAAAAATTGAATTAGCTATTAAAAAATATGTTCCTTCTAGAATAGATAGACCACCCACCAAACAAAACCCTAAGTATCCTGACTACATTAAGCGTATTAAAGCTAAGAAAAAAGGAAATACAAAAATAGAATGTCCAAAGAGGATTGCACTCAATACAATTTACTTAATAATCAATACAAAAAAGCGGTAAACAATTTTAATGAAAAAAATGAAAAAAATATTTTGTCAAGTAATAACAAAAATAAATTGTTTAAGTTTATAAAAAAACAAACGTTCAAACAATTCTGATAGTTCTCTAATAATTAAACCAGACGAAACTGTTTGTATTGATATAAAAGAAAAATGTAAAATATTTTTACATAGCTCTAGTAAGAATTTTACTGAGGATAATAACGCTCCAACTTTGATTGACCAAAAAGTTCCAAAAGACAACTCAGAACAGAAATTTCCAAACAAGTGGTATCAAAAGCGCTTAAAAACAACAAAACAAACTTAGCGCAGCACCAGACAATATTCCAGCCATGGTATTTTGTAAATTAGCAAATTCTTTAGCTGAACTTTTATCTTTTGTTTTTACAATTTCTTTTTATACAAACACTCTTTCATTATCTTGGCTTATTGTTGACGTTATTCCGGTTTAAAAAAAGGGGTCTGCAAGCTTTTCTATAAATTATCGTCCTATTTCGCTAAACTCAGTGACTTGTAAAGTAATGAAATCTTGTATATATGATCAATTGATAGATTATTTATATAAACAAAACGTTCTTACTTCAGCCCAACACGGATATCTTTCTAAACAATCAACATGCACTCAGCTTTTAGAGTCGCTAGTAGACTGGAATGAATTTATTGATAAAAAATAAACTGTTGATATTGTTTACTTTGATTTTAGAAAGGCATTAAATTCAGTCTGCCACAGCAAACTCCTAACTAAGCTAGATCTCTTAGTCTGGCTGAGTGCTTTTCTCAAAAATCACAAACAACGAGTAATTATTGATCAGTCATCCTCAGAAAATGCTGATGTGTTATCTGGCGTCCCGCAAGGGTCAGTACTTGAAATTGTCTTGTTCTTACTTTAAATCAACGATTTGACAACCAATATAAAAGATGTTACCTGCAAGGTCTTCGCTGACGATGTGAAGCTTTAGTTTTCCAGAAATTGTAATCAACCAAACACTTCAATGCAGTGTGCTCTTAACAAACTTTCAAATTGGGCTAAAGTATGGCAACTTCAAGTAGCGCCTCACAAGTGTTGTGTAATGTAGATTGGACATAATAATCCCAAAGTACCTCTGGTTTTAAAAAATGAAATTTTGGTAGAAAAACACTGTGCACAAGATTGCAATGAAACTGCCAAAAAAAGCCTATAAAGTGTTAAATATGATTTTTCGTTGCTTCCAAACAAAAAATTTAAATGCTCATTGGGCTGCATACAACACATTTGTGAGACCCATTCTTGAGTATTACTTTCAGGTTTGGTCGCCCTATCTATGTAAAGATATTGACATAATAGAAAATGAACAACGATATTTTACTCATAGACTTTTTCTCAAATGTGACCTGCCTCCTGGGAATAATTATATTAAAAGATTGTCTTTTTTAAAGCTTAAGACACTAGAACAAAGAGTATGAAATTAGATATGAATATGTGTTTTCAAATTATTCATAAACTAAATAATGTAGATTTTAACAAGTTTTTTAAATAGGCAACCTATAAACGAGGCTCTAATCCTAATCTTAAATTTTATGAGCCCCGCGCAAACTTTGACATTTTACTACATTTCTTTTCATATAGAGTGGTAAAGTGTTGGAATGAGCTGCCAAACAATGCTGTATTAACTCGGACCTTAAATAGTTTTAAACTTCAAATATCAAATATAAGTTTTTCAAATTTTACTAAATTTGATAGAGACTTGAATTTGTGGAATTCGTGACTCACAGGTGTCTTCTCCCTTTATTCCCTTTGTTGATCACAAAATATATTTTTTTTATGTAACACATAAATTTCTAAACTATTTTTATATGTCCTGTTTTATTTTATTGTGTATTTTACTTAGTTATCTATCTATCTATCTATTAGTATTTTTACATGATGCAAAATCTATACAGTGGATTGCTTAATATATAATTGGAACAACTGTTTAACACAGTCTGACAATTTCTTCCTCTTATGCATTCTTATGTTGTTAATAATTATATTTTCTAAAGTGTTTTAAATCTCAAAATAATCATTACTATTACTATTATTATTACTTATTATTATAATCTTGGTAATAAAGCTGAAACAATTGCTGCTTCAATCAATTTTTAGACATTTTGCACATACAATGTAATAAAAATTGGCTAGGCCAAAATCATACATTCTATAAAATAAAATTGCGGCGTTAAAAATTACACTTAAAGGTGCAGTAGTATACTAGTTATGATGTATTTTTATAGTTTTTTAATTAATATTGATCAATGCATCAGGTCACACTGCGAAAAACATTTTATGATATCAAAAATTAATTCCCAACGGTTAACGAGTTATAACAAGAATACCGCTTGGTTATTTCCAATGTTGTTTTTATACACCATTTTTCAGAAGAAAACATTTCTACAAAACGGTTATTAATAAAACTTTAAAGAAATCATGCTAGGCTGCCAAACAGCATTAGTTTAAATTTGGATTAATTTAAAAAGGTATTAAATAAGTTCTGTAGTTTTTAGATCAAAATTTAATTTGTTTTTACAGTTGGTGTATTTTTTGTTTGCTGTTATTTTCGTATTATCAGACAGCTAGTCAAAGTTTTGCTTTGTAAAAAAAGCAAACGACGTCTAAATAAGATATTTTATTTTTTCAAATTTTACATTTTGCAATTATGAATTTGTTTTAAAACACAGCATAAACCAAACACCAAACATTAATTTTGGGATATGATATTTTTAAATCGGCACAATCCATCTAATAAGTTTCAGAATTAAACTAAATTTAAGATTAAAGGTTTTTGGTACTCTAGCATAAATTTTGTTAAGTTTTTTTAATATTCGTTCATTAGAAATGTTTTCTTTCGAAAAATGGTGTATAAAAACAACACTGGAAATAACCAAGCGGTATTCTTGTTAATAGTAAACGTTAACCGTTGGGAATTATTTTTTGTGTAAAACAATTTTCTTCTTAGTGTGACCTAATACATCGATTTGTATTATTTAAACGGTAATAAAAAATATACCATGAATTAGTATCCTACACCTTTGAATCCTAAAAATCATGGCTTATATGTAGTTATATATAGTTTTTAACGTAATTGCTATTAGAACCTAAAAGTCTAATTCTAGAGTGTTGTTTTTTTATTTTTCTATTTTTTATTCTGGTAAAAATGGTTATTTTTTGTTTTTTAAGCCTTAACACATTATAATATTGCATCAGTTTCTCGATAATGAAGTCAAAAAATACTTCAACCAATTTTTTAACATTTCCGACATATTCTAATATTGTCGTACCATTATCAAAGTTTTCACAATTTCGACTTAACGTGCTGACATCTAATCTCGGCAAATTCCATAAGCCAAATACTATCGCATATCCAATTCTCATTAAACTTGAAACCAAACCTACAATAGGAAATATGCTGTTTAAAAATTAGAAATCTAATCAATTTTTAAATACTATCGCATATCAAATTCTCATTAAACTTGAAACCAAACCTAATAAGCAACATTTTGTTTTAAAATTAGAAATCCAATGAATTTTTTGGGCTGATAAGGCGCACTGTCTGAAATATTGATGCCATTTGCCAACTGTATTTGATCAATTGTTTGGTTTGCATGGTTTTTTTACAAACAAGAACCCGTTCATGTACTCAGATTCCACATCCCAGAAACAGCGGGAACACGTGTTAACACCTATTTCCCAGTTTCCAGATCCCTAAACGATTTGGAGCGGAGCTTCAACGTTTCGCTAAGAAATAAAGATAAGCGGGCGAAGAGAAGACTTTTTTAAGTGATAATACGATAATTATATTAATGAGGAACACCCCCAGCTGCACAATATAGATTTTTTGCAAGCTGAGTATTTATTGCAGCGCTTTGTTTCTTTTTTTCTGTTTCTGCACACGGGCGCACAAACATGAATCAAAAATTGTTTTTTTTTAAACAAATAATTGCTACACCAATATTTTTATACAAATTCAAAAGTTTTACATTTTTTTAGTTAATACAGCATAATTTACATTACTGTTTTATATTATCAAAATGTGTTTAGAAGATTAGGTTTTCTTATAAAAATAATAAAATTTCAGGTTTTGTTACACTAGACGATTTTTTTGTATTTTTCATTTGATCATTCAATTCAGAAGATTAAAATTTTAAATTTAAAACTTTTTCTGATTGATGTTTTGGATGATCACTTTGTAATTTTTTTAAACAAAACAAGCACCGCGCGCGTAAGTCTTATTCCAGTAAACAGTCAGGTGTGAACGGGCTGTTTCTGGGATCTGGGATCTGAGAACTGGGATCAGGTTTGAAATTTATATTTAAACTAAGTTCTTCTTCTTTATTTTTTTAATTTCCTCCTGCACCTGCACCTGCTTTTACGTTGATAAAATTTAGTAAAGTGCAGTAGAAATTCCGCATTATGTGTTATTTGTGATTTTTTAATTTCTACCTTATTCACGAATTGTGAAAACATATTTGTAATACAAAAAATTTTAAAATAAAAAAAAATTCAATAAAAGAAAAAAAAGTTGCAGTAACTTATAATTTTTACGTTATTTTCTATTAAAAAAAGTTATTATTTGCGTACAAAAATAGGTATCTGTATAAATATAGAATATAAAACAAAAGGTTTGTATAAAAATTTTCGCAAAGCAGTTACCTAGAGGAGTGCTGACGAATATCATAAAATAATGGAAATTGAAAAAACATCTTAAATTGTCGATGGCTAAAACTCGCTTTCCGTTTTCGTCTTTGAGCAGAAAAAATTGGTGCACCAGAAGTATTTGGATTCCAAGCAATGCATAAAGAATAACAATCCATATGCTAAAATCTGTTTTTATCTATTTTTTATGTATTCAAGCACTCAAGTATAATATTTAATTCATTTAATAAAAAACACACAGAAATCTGAGCTTCAGCGAGTTTATTTAGTAAATAGACCAAACAGGATTACCAAGGAGATGGGAGCAGCAATTGTTTTGGATGAAAATAGGACACAGAACAGATCTGAAGCAGCTAAACAGTAGTAGGTAATAGTAGGTAATGCGTTTTGGTAAAGGCATGTACAGACGTAAATATGTACCGGAAGCATGTTTAAACCATTTTGGTGATAGAAAAAAAAGTAAACTGATGATCTAAGCAAGTTTTTAAAAGCAGTTAAAAAACTGCTTCAAAAAACTAAAGCATTTATAGGCGATGAAATACACTGTATCTTATTATAAATTTAGGTAATGGGTATTGGGCCATACCCTCAGTTTTCTAAAGTTTTTATAACAAGTTACAGAGGTGACAACTACTCTGTTCATAATTTCCTAATTATATTTTAGTGCCAAAGTTTGCGAGAAAAAATATATGAAAGCGTTAGATTTATAAAACGGAAACATAGATTTTTACAATATCACTGTGATGCCGACAGTGTCTTTGCTTTATTGGACTTTGTTGCATTGCTTTTCAATTAATTATGTTTAGGTTTTTTCCTATTAATTATTATATTTCTTTTCTTATTAATATAATTTTAATATATTCTATATTTGTTTAAATTCACTATTAGTGTTTTGCATATTATAACATGTATTACCTTGTGAATAAACATATCAATTCAAAATGATATCATGCAAATTGATTGGTTTTGTAAACACAGTACATCTTTGTCGCCAGGCATTTTTATATTGTTTTAGGATAACTTTTTCAAAAGAGTGATGCTAACACAAGTGTCCAGAAGAAGCATTTTTAATACTATACCGTATTTGTTAAAAAATAGCATACCCAATTATTTTCAGAGCACTGATAAAAAAAGATGTTTCCTTGTATCTAGTGATTGCAACACACAGTATAGTGGTCATAAGCAACAGAAAAGATGAGACAATTAGC
>JASAMX010032041.1:0-15431 GCA_030248175.1 Microlaimidae sp. YZB2_3 | reverse complement strand
GCTAGAGCTGCGCTAATTTTAGTTCCACAGATTTTCAAAGGGCGAAACAAAAGTCAGACTTTTGAGTTTTCGAACAAGCGTTAAATGTTTGGGAAAAAAACAATAAAATTGATTAATTCAAAATGGGTCAATAAATTATTATGTTTATTTATTATTCTTTCAAATTTAGTGCGATTACAGGAGGTATTCAAAACTTTAAAATAAAGCAATTATGCACGTTGCATTTTTAAAGGACGAATTTTTTTTCTCTATATTGAATCACATATATAATTGCTCCCGAAATGGGAGGAGCTAAGCAACATAATCTCTCATCGTGATCCCAAAAAAGTGCAATATACCTAAAAGTTGTAAGTTCATAAAACGCACCTTTAAAGTCATGAATAACTTCCGTTTAATGTGAGGGTTGATCATTGTAATCTACAAAAATTTTGACTACTGTTTTCGTTATGCCCTTTTCCGTCAGACAGGAAAACCAGTTTTAAACTCTTTTGACCAATATGCTTTGGACTTGCTTTTTTGGACTTATGTCCTTCTTTTTAAAGCCCTATTAGCAACTATACAAAACTTTTGCCAGTTTTGGAAATTAAGCCACAACATAGTGAAATTCAGGAACAATTATTTTGAATTCCCGACTTATGCTCTTCCGTAAAATATCGCGCCTAATAGGACAAAATACTAGATAGGACGCAAAAATATAAGCGGATATTTTCCCGTGACGAAAAAACCCCCGGTAGGGTTTCATTTTTCTCTGAATCTGTGTTTGACATTTGTCCCCATAATGGTAGATAGGCGCACGGCGTCTCTTGTATATCTCCGCAATATCCTGTTTTGATAAATGTCCATGTAGGCTGCATCATTGTTACAGTATCCCAAAAACCGGAAAAATTTAAAACATAATTGATTTGATTTCGCCCGCGTACTAATACAACCGCGCAAGATATTTTCGTACAAATTTCCGATTAAAGTTTTGTAAATATTGTGGCAAAATTTCAAATTTCCAAAAAGCGAAAAAATGCAAACTTTTATTATGCAAGAACCTCATTGGTGCCAGCTCGTAAAAATTCACATTACTCAACCAGAATTCCATAATATTTTAACGCCTCCAAGCAATGAGATATCAATTTATGGCCGATTCGGTCGTAGAACGGGAATATATGAGGAACTCTAGCTCCAATTGGACCCTCAATTAATAAAAATTTCATAAAACTCCGACGTAGAGCATAAAATTAATCTAAATTTATGTATTTTTGAATAGGTTTCTTTCAAATTTGTTTTATCATTCATTATGTTTCAGCATGCAATATAAACAAGGAATGCCTGAAAATTTTAACTACTCAAAATTTAAACTGTATACGAGAGACAAAATACTTACTACAACAGACTTTAATTTGAATTTTTAAGCTAATTTCTTTTTTTAGAACTCATAATTGCTCACAAAATATCGCATTAATATAATCAAAAAAATCTTAATACTTTTACAAATTTTTAAAAGCGAGTAAAGTTTGATAATTTATAATCAATTCAAAATGTGCAAAATGCGATTTTTTTAAATACTAAAAAATATATTTTTAAGGTTAATATAGACGCAGCGAAACTTCCCCCAAATACTTAGGGCTGGTTCATACTGTAAATACAAAATCTATTTATACTTTGTCCAAAGGACTTTTTTAGATAAGTACTGAATAAGTGACAAATCACTTAGCTAAGCTGAAGCTTTATAGGGAGGCTCCGAGCTCTCTAGTCAGACACATAATTTAGCTAGGTAAGCCAAGGAGGTCGAGGGGCGCGTCACGAATATTAAAGGCGCACTTTATCACAAAAGTTCAGTTAGGGGCGTACCTCAATCTAAGACCTTTGACCGCTATGAATCTCAGAACAAAAATTTGACTGCACGTTGTAAATTTCTTTATTTAAAAATTTGACTGTTTCTAAATATAAAAATCGCTATGTTTTACACAACGGGATAATTGTTCTATTTGTGATAAACGAATAATGAAAAGTACTTTTAAGTACAATGATCTATAAGCCAACTTTTTTGAGTGTTCCCTGATTACACACCACGCCTTAAGACTAAAAATTCCAGAAACTTATAGACACATATGAGCGTCAGACCCAGTAAGGGCACTAAATGTGTCTGATCAACATATGAGTGTCACATATATTTTTTATGCACGTCATAATTTATAGATGTGCTTGCAGGAATAATAATTTATGATTTTGGCGTTTGGTCAATATTGCGTTGTTCACTGGTTTAAAAAACATTTTGTGTTTTTATACCGGTTTTAAATGTTGAAAAAAGGTGCAATTCAAAGTAGATAGTTTTCAAACCAAGTAGCCCAATTAGGACAAAATAATTTTTCCGGATTCTCCACATTGACTTTTCCTTTTTTAGTTCTAACCATTCCCGGCGGACCCCGGCCAATCTGCACTCCATGTTGGAAAAGCAGAATTTTTTTTGGCTAAAATATCCGTCTCCAGCATAATGTTCATGTTATTTTTACTAACTTACTCTGCTAGAAGGGTATTTTTTGTTTGGTGAAAATATGTTGTCCAGCATAAAGATGTTCTATATTATTTTTTTCCTCCAAAACCCTCACCCCTCCTGACTACACTATTTATTTACCCATAATATCGACCCCAATCTTTTTTGTGATTCGGAAGGGAAATCTTTCCCTTTGGGAAAATATGTTGTCCAATATAAAAAATGTTTTTTTAATCATTTGACGGATTTTCCAGAATTTGTAGTTCTGAATGACAGATCATTTAATTTTTTGTGGTCTGAATTTTCCTTCTAAATATATTTCACAATAAAATGTTCTCGTTATTTTTTTTTAAAAAACATTATACATTCAACCCTTTCAACTTTGGGACTACTTAACCGAATCCTTTTCGTGGTTAAGAAAGTTTGTTGATGTCCATTTTTCAAAAAACATGAAATATTTTGCGCCCCTCCTATTGGCAAATTACCAATAAGTTTAAAACCAATTGAAGATAAATATTTCTAAGTTTCAAAGTTCTATTAGGCCTGTTTTTGAACTCAAAACAGTGTTCATGCGATTTTTTTTTAATTTCAACTTCTGTCTGTCTGTAGTTCCAACCGTATATCTCATCTCTCCGCTCAACTTGCAATACGTCCATGTTAACTCAAAAAACATGACATTTTGGTTTTATATAAGCTAATTACTCTAAAAGACAAACATCTTTCGCGGAAGTGTTCTAGAGGATGTCCATGCAAAATTTTTTTGAAATTTGAAAAACTCCTTCACCATTCTTGTACCGTAAGTCTTGGCAATTGCTATTTTTTGGGGAGCATTTTTTTAGTGAAAAAGTGGTGTTCAAGTATAAGTATATTTTTCCAGTTTGGCTTTGAAATTGTTAATTTACTGTACGAATAAATTTTTTAACTTCCAAAAATCTTTCTGGCTAAAATGCGTTGTCCATGTAAAGTTGTTTGAATTCTGGGTACAAACTTTTTAAATCATTTATTTAATCCCGTTGTGTGGTTAAGGAGTTAGGGAAACACACAGAGATACGCATACACACACACACACTCGCACGCACACGCACCCACACGCACGCACGCACGCACGCACGCACGCACGCACGCACGCACGCACGCACGCACGCACTCACCCATACATGTGTGTGTGTGTGTGTGTGTGTGTGTGTGTGTGTGTGTGTGTGTGTGTGTGTGTGTGTGTGTGTGTGTGTGTGTGTGTGTGTGTGTGTGTGTGTATGTGTGTATGTGTGTGTGTGTGTGTGTGTGTGTGTGTGTGTGTATGTGTGTGTGTGTGTGTGTGTGTGTGTGTGTGTGTGTGTGTGTGTGTGTGTGTGTGTGTGTGTGTGTGTGTGTGTGTGTGTGTGTGTGTATGTGTGTATGTGTGTGTGTGTGTGTGTGTGAGAGAGAGAGAGAGAGCGAGAGAGAGAGAGAGAGAGAGAGAGAGAGAGAGAGAGAGAGAGAGAGAGAGAGAGAGAGAGACAGAGAGAGAGAGAGAGACAGAGAGAGAGAGAGAGAGAGAGAGAGAGAGAGAGAGAGAGAGAGAGAGAGAGAGAGAGAGAGAGAGAGAGAGAGAGAGAGAGAGAGAGAGAGAGAGAGAGAGAGAGAGAGAGAGAGAGAGAGAGAGAGAGAGAGAGAGAGAGAGAGAGAGAGAGAGAGAGAGAGAGAGAGAGAGAGAGAGAGAGAGTCTGTCTGTGTGTTCCCTAACTCCTCCCTAACCACACAGCGGATTAAAATGAATGAAGTATTGTTGGAAAGGTTATACCCTAGGAAATGTCGTAAAGGGGTTGAAATTTTGAAGCAACTTACATGGACATCTTTATACTGGACAACGTATTTTCACCAGAGGGATGGATTCACCTATGGATTTTGGAAGTTAAAAAAATTTTTTCCAGGAATTCACTTAAATTTATTGGCAAGAATAATTAAGCAATGTAAAGCCAGAATATCATGATTTTTGGAAAAATGAACATGGATATCTTTATACTGGACAACGCTTTTTTCACTAAAAAAGGGAATTACCGTGCTCCCCAACCACAAAAGGGATCGGGCTAAATGAGATATCATTGCCAAGCTTACGGTCCGGAGAATTTCATAAAAGGTTCAAATTTAGAAAAAATTTGCATGGACATCTTTAACCTGGACAAAACATTTTCACAAAGGGGGGAACCTATGGATTTTGGAAATCGAAATTTTTTTTGTCTTTGAATTGGCTCGAACTTATTGATAGAAGTAATTAGCCAATATAAAATCAAAATGTCATGTTTTTTGGTAAGATTAACATGAACATCTTAATTCTGGACAACGTTTTTTCACTAAAAAGGGGAACGACCTTCCTCCTCAACCAGCGAAAAAATTGGGTTAAATAAGATATTGTTTCAAAGCTTGCAGACAGGGAAATGTCATAAAGGGGTTGAAATTAAAAAAAATCGCATGGACATCTTTTGGTTGGACAAGAAATTTTCACGAAAACAGGGCCCTATGGACTTTGAAAGTTGAAAAAAAAATTTATTTCCAAATTGGTTCAAACTTATTGGTAAGAGTAATTTGCCAATGTAAAGCCAGAATATCATGTTTTTGGAAAAATGAACATGGACATCTTTATGCTGGACAACGTTTTTTCACTAAAATTGGCAACAAACTTTCTCCTTAACCACGAAAAGGATTGGACTAAATGATTGCAAAGCTTCAGTTTCAAGGAATCTCATAAAAGGGTTGAATGTCTCAAAACAAAATAATAACAAGAACATTTTATGCTGGACAATGCATTTTGACCAAAAGGGAGGGGCCCTTCTTCCCAACCACAAAACGAATTGGGCTAAATGAGGTATTATTGCAAAGCTTACAATCTTGAGAATGCCATAAATGGATTGAAATTTAAAAAAATAACATGGACATCTTTATATTGGACAACATATTTTTACCAAAGAGGGATCATAGTGGTTTTATTTCTGTAGGTCATACAGCTGCAAGTTTTCGTGCCAGACTTATGTACTGTTATCATTATGAATTCCGTTGCCCACCTGCAAATAAACTTATTTTTATATCGGATTGTAATTTAAGAAGAGCAAATCGGTTAAGGATTAATGATTATGAATACCATTTGCCAGTTAAACATTTTTTCAGGACCAATTTATCCGCTCTAAGACAATCTGTGCGGCTATGGAATGATATTCCTACCATGATTTGTGATCAAAACAAGCACAGGTTTTTTAAAAACATGCGTGAAAAACATTTTTTAAATAGTTTTTTAGAAAATAATTTGTATTACAAAGTTATATAATTTTACATGGTGTATTATATTAATACTAATGTTTTTCTAAATGTTCACTGTGTTTAGTTGTTTGACATCTGTAAATTTTTCTCAAGACTTGGTTTCGGTTTTAACCTAGGAGTGTGACGGTTTGGTTTTGGTTTTGTCATTCGCGCTTGCGGTGAGTATAGAATCATTTTGTGGGTGTGGTTGACATGGTTTTGACTGAACTGTCTCACTACTGGGTATGTTATTGCAGTCAGGTTGTGGGTTTCAGTTGTCAAACGCGTTTATCTTTTATTTTATTTATATTTTTTTGGTTTTGATTATGTAAAAGGTACATACAATTTCAAGTGCAGTTTTAACTAGCTTATGTATGTTTCCTGTTATTTTAACAAATAAAATTCAAAAATTCTGGGAAAGACGTTCCTTTCCAATCACAAAAAAGATTGGGGTAAATTAGATATTATGGGTAAACCATATAGTTTAGTAAGCATCATAAGGGGGTTGAAATTAGTAAAAAAATAACATAGACATCTTTATGCTGGACAATATATTTTCACCAAACGAGGGAAAGACCCCAACGACAAAACGGAGTGCAGGTTAACTGAGGTATCATTGTATAAAGCTTACAGTCACGGGAATGGCATAGAAGGGTTAAATTTTGAAAAAATAAAAGTAAATGAATATAAAAAATGCCGAAAAAATTATTTGTCAGCCGTATGGCTGACACGGGCTACTTGTCATATAAAAAGGCGGCATTTTTAGAACACTGTGCTTTTCTGCTTTTGAAATTTTGTGTTTGCACCTTTTGTTTTGGACATTTTAAAACCAGGTATAAACACCAGGTTTAATGCTTTTTTTTAAACCAGTAAACAACGCGATGTGGCGGGAAACAACCAAACGCCAAAATATAAATTATTATTATTATTACTGCAAGCACATTTTGACTAAAAATATATAAATTATAACATAGTAAAAAAATATATGTGACTTCATATGTTGATCAGACACATTTAGTGCCCTTACTGGGGTACGTCATAGTTAAGGCACTCATATGTGCTAATTAGGACGTTCTAAAAATTTAGTCTCATTTAAGGCGTGTAAGGCTTGTAATTAGGGAACACTCAAAAAAAGGCCTTCAAAAATAGTCACTTTATAGATCACATATTACTTAAAATTACTTCATAAATTATTAGTTTTTTATCACAAATGAATAAACAATAGTCTCGTTGTGTTTAGGACGTAATTCACAATTTTTTTCTGTTAAAATTCAAACAGTCAAAATTTTTAAATAAAATTACAACGATACAGTTTTTTTCTTGGAAATCGATTTTTGTTCTGAGGACCCTAATTAGAGCCATCGAAGGTCTTAATTAAGGTACGCCCTAACTAAAGCTTTTGAAGCTACTAATTAAAGTGCGCTTTAAATAGCATAACGCCCATTCTAAGGCCACTAAAGGCCCTATTTAGGGCTACACCTAGCTAAATTATGTGTCTGACTAAGCAATACAAGGGGCCGTTAAAAGCCCTATTTAGAGCTTCACTTAGCTAAGTGATTTGTCTGACTGACTAAAGGCTTGTTCATACTTATGTAAAAAAGTCCTTTGGACAAAGTCCAAAGGACGTTTTTACATACGTTTATACGCTGTGTTTGACTTTTGGACTTTGTCCAAAGGACGTTTTTACACAAGTATGAACCAGCCTTAAGCAATATTTGAAGTTACATGTTTTCGCTGCGTCTATGATTAACCTTAAAAATATATTTTTTAGTATTGAAAAAAGCTCGTTTAGCCAGTTTTGAATTGATTACACGCTAAATTTTCATCAATATCCGTTGAAAAACTTTATTCGCTTAAAAATTTGGAAAATTATAAAAGTATTAATTTTTATTGCTTTGAATTATTAATAGAAAAGAAAGGAGGTTTATATTTTGTGAGCAATTATAAGATTACTAAAGAAATTAGCTTAAAATAAACCACCTACCGAACGTTTTAGTAAAGTCTGTTGGTTGATTAAAGATATTTGTCTCATTATTGCGGTTAAATTTTGAAGAGTTTTGTGATTGAACACCTCCTGATTAAAATTTTCCACTATTTCGTCGGACAAGGTTCCTTGACTCTGTATTGCATGCTGAAACATAATGAATGATAAAACAAATTAAACGAAAACCTATTATTGTCAAAAATACATAAAATTCAATTAATTAAATTTCATGTCTTCATACATCAAGCTTTTTATGAAATTTTTATTAATTGAGGGTCCAATCTCCGAAGCAGAATTTCAGAGTTTTACTAATCTCCGAAGTACCTATCGGGTTACCAACCATAAGGCCGTATTGATATATTGCATTCATTGCTTGTAAAAAAACAATTTTTAAAATATTTTTTATAAAAATTATAAAGCTAGTAACATGTAAAATTTTACCATCGTACAAGCTAGTAACACCAATGATATAAGAGTTCTTGCATAATAGAAGTTTACCATTTTTATTTTGAAAATTTGAAATTTTGCCACAATATTTTAGTACAATAATTTTACAAAACTTTAATAAAATTAGACTTGTACCCGCAAAAATATCTTTGGCAGTTGTATTATACGCGGGCGAAATAAATCAATTATGTTTTTTTAAATCCCGGAAAAAGACTTTAAACACCATACTGGACAATGATGCCACTTACATGGACGTCTCTTAACTGCGATAGGGATATTGCGGGGGTGCGAGATAATAGAGCGCCGTGCGCCTCAAGTGTCTGTCCGTTATTATCGACAATGTCAATCAAACGGGTAAAACGAAGAGAAAAATGAAATTTTTACCGGGGGCCAATTTTCGTCACGGGAAAAATATTCCGCTTCATATTTTTGCATACACCTATCTAGCAAAATATTTGTAGGGCGATATTACAGAAGAGCGTAAGTCAGATTTTTGTCAAAAATGAGTTGTTATAAACGCTATGTTGTGGCTTAAGTCCAAAAGCAACTTTTGGCGAAGTTTCTGGTTCTAGATCGGCTTTTAAAGGAGAGCATAAGTCCCAAAAAAAGGCATAAGTCCAAGAAGCATATTGGTCAAAAGAGTTTAAAACTCGTTTTTCTGGTATGACAGAAGGACATAAAGTGCATAACAAAAAAGCATAAGTCCAAAATTTTGTAGATATTGTTGGTCCACGATGGTGAAAGCCCTCACATTTAAACGGAAGTTATTCAGTGTTAAAGGTATTTACATTTATGACGTTACAATCACTTTTAGCCTATTAGCGCTTGGGATCACCAATGAACGTAGAGATCTCCAATTTTTAGCTCCTCCCACAACCATTTCACGGAGCAAAACATATAGTATATGTGATTACGAATACTATATGAGAATTTGAGGTCCTTAAAATCCCGACGTGCATAAGTCCATTAATTTTATTTTAAAGTTTTGATACTCCTACTGCTACTACAAGCAGGTATTAGAATCGCACTAAACCTGAAAATGATAATAGAAGAATGATTCATAATCAGTATAAAGTTTCATTTGAATTCATCGATTTTATTGTGTTTTTTTCCCAAACAGTTAAAACTTTTAAACGCTTGCTTTTCAAAAACTCAAAAGTCTGACTTATACGCCCTTACGAAATAAAAGTTTGTCTCAAACTAAAATTAGCGCAGCTCTATTCTCAACCCGACCTATAGTAGGCAGTAGTGTTGTAAAAAGTAAAAAGTAAAAGTAACGGATTTTGGATTACTTTTACTCTACTTTTGAAACTTTTACTCGGATTTTCCCCTGCAAATACTTAAATTAATTTAAGTAAAATTTAAGTAATTTCAATGAGTAAATTCCCTAAGGGCTTATTAAATAAGTACAAAAAAATTATTCAAGCCTAAATCTATTTATTTTGCCCCAAAAAACTTATTAAAATCATAATTTATATATAAAATTAGCAAAACACTTTGAAACGAAGCTGTGGAGCTCCAAAAACCGTTGTTTTGCTCCGTTTCAAAATAACTTTTATTATACTTTTACTTTTACCTAAATAAATAGGTCTTACTTTTACTTTTGCTTTACTCAAATAAAATTTTGACCGTTAATTTTACTTTTACTTAAATTAAAAAATCACAAATTACATTTACTCTTACTTTACTTAAATTAAAATTTTTCAAATTACTTTTACTTTTACTTAAAATAATCAAATATCATTACTTTTTACATCACTAGTAGGCAGGCAGTTATATTTTACATTGCAATACAACAGTGTAACGGAGTAGGCAAGGCACTTATGTCTGTAAGAAAATTTAGTGGCAACCGACCTTATTTACGAATACTGGGGCCAATATTTTTTGAGCTCCAGCGCTGCAAAAACTAAGAGCACCAGCGAATATCACATACATGTACACAGAACACTATTTAAAATGTATTGTATAGGGTAGTGCATTTAATTTCGGCACTTTTTCGTTTTTCCAATGTAACTTTTCGCTGTATGGCCTGATTTTCATGTTTGATAGCTCATTTTAAAGCTTTTACGATACTGCGTTGCGTCATAAAAAATCCACTGTACGAAAGTTGTGTTTTTAATTAATTAAATCAGTTTTTAAAAAAATGAAAAATTGCTGAAATTAAATGTATGCATTTAATTTCGGCACTTTACAAACAATCGATTGTTTCTCAGTTAAAAAATCATCATTTTCAAAAATTTAGAAGCCTATCATTATTTCCAGACAGTTTTCTTTAATTTAAGCTTTTACTTGTTTTTCAACGTGTAACTGGCAAAAACAGCTAAAATGCCAAATGGTATCAAAATGAGCAAAATTTGGGAAAAAAGTGCATTTAATTTCGGCACTTTTTAAAAGGACCCTTTTAATCGAGTTTAAGCGCAGTGCTATGACCCCTACACATTTCAACATTGTCTTTTAACTATTTACAACTACAATTTAACACCCGACCACTAAATTCAACCCGTTTTTACCTACAACAATAGTGTGCCGAAATTACACTATTTTATTTTATAACGATTGCTTGCCACAGACGCAACGTAGAACCACAGGGACTAAAAATTCGGAAAATAGACTAAATTTTACCAGGACAGTTTAATTTTTAAACCAATTTATTGCGTAATCATGAAATGTCCATGTTCTAAAAACGAGTAACAATTTTTTTTTATTATAAATCACACAATTTCACATAAAAATATCATAACATAACAAATGAAAAGCTTACGACAGTCGTCTACATATAATTAGCTCTCATTTAAGCTATCAAACGTCGTATTCCATCCAGGATTACCAAAGATATAGTCCAAAATCAAAAATGCCCAATTGGGAAAAGTGCCGAAATTAAATGCACTACCCTATGTATACGCCGTTTTACTTGAAATATGCCGAACCCATTCTGTTTTGGATTATTTAACAAACCCCATGTAAAATATTTTTTTCTCTCGAAAATTTATTTTATGTTATCAAAAAAATTTTTTAATCCTCAGTAATGGCAAGAATGCAGTGCATTCTTGCTAATGCTTGCATAATAACGCTTCTACATTTCTCTTTGAGTTTGGAGTCAGGAAAGAAACAATTATAATTGGTGATGGGCGGAACGACGGAACCGGAACCGAAATTGAAATTTTCTAAAAATCCGAAACAGGAACGGGAACTGAGATTTTTCAAAAATCCGGAACAGGATTCCAAGTTTTGCCAGGAACATCCGGAGCTGGAACTGCCTATCACACTGTAAAACCCCCGGAACTGGAACCGGAATTGAGATTTTTAAAAAACCCGGAAGAGGAACCGGAATTGAGATTTTCCAATAATCCGGAACAACAACCGGAACCGAAATTTCAAATTTTGCTTGGAACACCCGGAACTGCCCATCACTAATAATAATGAATGCAAAATTCAGGTTTAGGAGGTAGAAAAACTTGGAGTTCTTCCAAAATCTTTTATTTTTGAGCTTTCGTACAATTTAATATTATTATTAACATGTATGTTTTTATAAAAAAACGTAATTTTATAAACGTTGTAAATGCCCAGATTCCGAGAGAAGTAGTAAATCTACTCTACTATTATAAAATTTAAACAATGTTGGAGTTTTTGCAAACAAATTTGATCCCAGTAATGCGTGTACAATAAAACTTTCACTTAATTTCTACCAATTAGAAACAAAAATATTAAAGGCTTGCAGGAGGCAGCAAAAATATCGCTTAAAGGTACGGTACCGAGTTGAACTTATAAATAAAACTAACAAATAGATGTAACCCCCCGGTTTTTTTTGCTAAAAATACGAAGTGACAGCAAAAATGTTGGCACAACTTCATCAATCGGGTTTTCAAGCGAAAAAATCGAGGGTTTTTTGTACAGGAAACGCAATATGTCTACAAATACTGCCCCAATTTTAACAATCAAGGTATCAAATTAAAGTAGACGCTTTTTTGAGTGCATAATTTGTAAATTAAATCGTTATACCCATTGATCAATCTTTCACGTACAAAATTGTCGAAAAACGCCATTTTCGGGGGTCATAATAACTCATGAACCACTGGAAACATTTTGTTGAAAAAATTTTTGTGGGCTATTGGGGCAGGGATAAGGGTTTCCCTAAAAATTATTAAAATCAAAGACAAAAAGTTTGATTCCGCACCGCATCTTTAAATTTTGTGAATTCTAATTAAGGTTAGGGATGTGAAAACCAAACTCACAACCTCATTTCTAACAACTATATTTGTACTTCACAACTCAAGGGTGTATTCTCACAACCAAGACGTGTAATTTCACTACCAATATAATGGGTTTACAATGATTAAGTTTTGGTTTCTTTTTCAGGTTTTGCTTAGGCTTAGGAAAAAACAGGGGTTTTGGTCCGCGGAGCTCAAAATCTAGTTATTTTATTATTTTTACGGAAAACTATATAAACTGAAACTTTTTAAAGTAATATAAGCTTGAATTTGATTTGCAAACGCAATTTTAAAAAGGTTGCGAGTTTACACTCTGTGGTTGTGAGATTACGCAAGTCGCGGTTGTAAGAAATCACCCTTCTGAGGCCTATTTCATAAAAATTGCTTGTAATTAATTTACAGCTGTAAATTAATTAACGCATATTTTTCTTTTGTATTTTTAATTAAAAAGTATATTAATAAAATTGCGTTCAGAATTAAAAAAATTACATGTCTGTAAATTCCGTAAATTCCACAGTTACGTACGTATATTTTAATTAATAAAATAAGAAGAAATAAAATGCGTTTATTAATTTACAATTACAGAAAATTTTATGAAATAGGCTTCTGGTTGTGAGAGTGATCGCCACCATCAGGGATGTGCCTGGATGCCATTTTTTAACATCCCCGGATGCGGATTTTTGGAAATAAAAATCGGCGGATGCGAATGTCTATTATATGCATTTTTACCATTATCCTTTTTAGTTCTGGAGCAAATTTTATCCATATCGTTTTTCAATTTTGAAGGAAAAAAATAAGTGAAAAAAACGTTGATTTTAGCTAAAGAGCGTTTTATTGTATTTTTGAGCTTTGTATGGTTAAAAAACTTATTTAGACATTAAATTTTGGCTTCGAAAACTTTAAATCTATAAAAAAGATATTAGCTAATTTAAGAAATAAAAATAAGAAATATAAACATCCGCGGATGTCCGCAAATACGGATGTTGGGTTCATCCCTAATTATGTTGATATTAGTGAGTGACGTTTAAGTCGCTTAGATTTGATTAATTACTATATGATCCTCATAATTGTTTTTCCTGTAAAACTAGCCAAGTCTCGCTGGATTGCTTGGATATAATTTGCATATGCTGTCCATACCACATCTAACCATCTCATAAACCTCATATTAACATACTTTGTTTATAATAAAAACAGTTCCTGTGCCAATTGTTCTTTTATAACGCAAAATTTTAATGTATGCGAGCAACTTGATATGATAATTTTATTTTTACCAAAAACATATACTTCATAATTTTGTGAATACAATTTTGCGAGTATTCTTTTAACAGATATGTACAAATGATGATAAAATAACAATAACAGCTCACATTAGAAATAAACAGGATTTCATTGGTTTTTACTGATGATAGAACTAAAAATATTAAATACCGAAACATTTGAAAACCCTGTGTAAAACCTAAAAACACGGTACCCATATGCCTAATTATGTTAATAATAATGAAATCATTTCAGAATTATCCATTAGAATGTCACCACCATAGATACAAACGGGAACTATTCCCTTAAAAAAGGAGTGCCATTCTAATGAAGGATTAAAAAACATGCCATTATGGCCATACATGGGCAAGTTTGTCCGGAGTGGGGAGGGGGGCTTAAACCCATACATGGGCAAGTTGATCCGGAGTGGGGGGGTTAAACCCCAAATTAGGGGGGCTTAAAATCCGAGAAACGCAAAATACCCATATCGTTTTTTTTCTGGAGTGCATTTTACCCATATCGTTTTTCGATTTTGAAGGAAAAATAGGTAAAAAACGCCCTTTTTATTGCATTTTTGAGCTTTTTACTGCTTAAAACATTCATTTTGACCTCAAAACTTAAGTTTGGAGGCAGTTAGAAGTCATTTTAAAGACATTTTTTTTCTTCATTTTTCCGAAATTGGGGGGGTTAACTTTTTCTCCCCCCCCCCCCACTTCTGAGTGGGGGGGGGTTAAACCCCCTTTCTCAGAATTTGGGGGGGGTTAACCCCCCTGTGCCCATGTATGGTTAAACCCCAAATTAGGGGGTGGGGGGTTAAAATCCGAGAAACGCAAAATACCCATATCGTTTTTTTTCTAGAGTACATTTTACCCATATCGTTTTTCAATTTTGAAGGAAAAATTGGTAAAAAACGCTAATTTTAAGTCAAAAAGCCCTTTTTATTGCATTTTTGAGCTTTTTATTGCTTAAAACATTCATTTTGACCTTAAAATTTAAGTTTGGAGGCAGTTAGAAGTCATTTTAAAGACTTTTTTCTTCATTTTTCCAAAATTAGGGGGGGTTAACCTTTCCCCCCCCCACTTTTGAGTGGGGGGGTTAAACCCCCCTTCTCAGAATTTGGGGGGGGGGGTTAATGGCATACATCTGCGCTGTTATGCGTTTACACAGAAAGTGCATCTTTCCTATTATTTTTAATATAAATACTTTAAAATCAGCAATTTAAAAACAGAAATAAAATATTGTCTTTTGTAGTGTTAGTTTTTATCAATATTTTTTTTCAAATTTCACTACGTTTTATTCTAATCAATCGAAAAATAGATAACAGTAATAAGAGTCAAAGAGCGATTATAGTCCATCTATTGTCGAAAAATTGTGCAGGAAAACCGGTTGCTATTTTCAATGTTAGCTCTAATAATATTTTTGAAGTGGCATTAAAACATATATTTTTGGTGCGAATGAATCAAACCGAAGAGATTTAGCGATTATTAAATTAAGTAATGACAAAGGTGGATATTAGATTATCCACCTTTGGTAATGATGAATTGATTAGCTAACCGAAGGCAATTAATTTATTATAAACAATTATTACCAGACCTGTGAACAGTCTGGAAATGGCTCCCCGGAATATTAGTGGTTGTGCGCCCCCGCCCAAAAATGAAAAAGTACACCAAAATTATGCGGAAATTTTTGACCTATTCTGACGCCATCATCGCCAGTTTTTTTTTGAAGTTTTTAGCCTATTTCAATGCTTTTTAAGCCATTTTAGACCTATTTTTTTACTTAA
>JASAMX010032039.1:0-12270 GCA_030248175.1 Microlaimidae sp. YZB2_3 | reverse complement strand
GCGTCATAATTTTTGAGTACTTTTTCATTATTCCGCGGGGGGGGCAATAAAACGGGGGGGGGGCAAATCCTCCAATAAAACGGGGGGACATTTTCAACCCGTACACAGCTCTGTACATACACACACACACGTGCGCGCACACACACACACCACACACACGCACGCACGCACACATACACACAGACATACAGACACGCACGCACACGTACTCACACACACTACATCTATTTATAGACTAGTTCGGAATAAGCGTCTTTTACTGTAAAGAGGGTACAAAAAGAAAAAAATAAAATTTGAAAAAATCTTAGCTTTCTTAGTTTCTTAAGTTTAAACCTATACTTCATAAATATTGCTAGACGATGATATGTTTCACTACGTTGAAGTGCTGTAATATATCAGTTTGTGCTAAATAAATTTTTGTTTTTTAATTACACGTCACAATAGTTTGAAATCACCACTAAAATAGTATTTTCCTGAACAGTGATTTTGAATTAGTGAAAATAAAGATAAAATTTGTGCTTTTAAACTAATTTTAAACCTACATAGGTTTTTTTAATGTTTTGCTAGTAAAACTATTCAAAATTTAAAAATTAATTTTAAAAAGTCCATTCCAAACTTTTAAATTAATGATTTTTTATAATTGAAACATTAAAAAACTGGAAATCAAGCGCGCCAGCAGCGCCGTCCCTACGAAGCAGCAAAAAACTAAAAATCCCCAAAAACTGCTTTTGCAATATTTAAAAAAGTATTTAAGAAATTTTGAAGAGAAGGGGTCGAGATTTTGAACCAATAAATATTTGAAATATTTTAAACCGTAAAATGCACTAGTCGCTCGCTGTTTCTCAATTTTCCCTCTACATATGATTGGCGCTAGTAGTTATTCTACCCTCTTCCTAACACTAAAAAACCTTTATTCCGAACTAGTATATATATAGATTTTATTATTATTGTTTAAACGCTACTTTAATAAATGTAATGAATGTTTTTCCTTGATTTACACGTTTTTATTTAAAGTAACATCTATTCTTAGTTTTTTTAGCGACACTGCGAAAATTGTGACAAAAAATTTTCGTTTGAGTTAGAAATAAACTAACTAGCTTGAACTAGAATGATTGTAAGCGGTCATGCCCATGCTGGAATAAAGTTGTTTCCATACTTCGTTTTGCATACTTCTTATTGATTCATCAAATAAAGCAGACAGCAGCAAGCTTTAAATCATTTTAATTAGAAGTTTAAATTAAAAGTTCAACATATGTTTACAGGGTTATTGTGATTAAAATACAATACACGTGCAGTCTACCTTAGTTTACCTATTAGAATTAAAATTTCTTACTATTGGGTTTTAAAACCTAGTTTTATGCATTACCATAATTTATCATTTATATAACAATTTTGCAATTTATCCAGACCTTTGCAAGCTCTGGAAATGCCCCCCACACTTTATTGAAAGATTTGCCCCCCCCCGTTTTATTGCCCTCCACCCGCCCAAAAATGAAAACGTACCCTAAAATTATGACGCCATTTTTTACCTATTATGACGGCATCATCGCGAAATTTTTGCAGTTTTTAGCGTATTTCAATGCATTTTTAGCCATTTTACCTTAATTTCGCTTTTTTGTCTCTTTTCCTTTTTTTCTCCACTGCTTGCTCCCCCCGTTTCAAAAAAGTTGCCCCCCGTGCCCCCCTATAAAACCCCGGGAGGGCAGCGCATAGGTTTTCTTATCCATCAATGATTTCTAAGATTTTTCTGATGTGGCGTATTGGTGATGCTCACAAACTCACTAGAACCAATTAACATTTGAATTGAAGATTTTCTTACTGTTCTAGTTTACACAAAGTTTGTATTGTAACGTATTTGAGTTGACATCGCTAGCGGCATTGTGTTATTCAAAGTCTCTGGTTTGTTTTATTTGTATTTTCCGATTATAACTTTGCTTTGTTTGTATTCTTCCAAATATAACTTTGTATAAAACTATATTTAATGTCTTTTAAGATTTGTTTGCCATGAAGATGAATTTCATACTTTTGATTGCTGCATTTGACAATTTGCAATAGCTTTTCTTTCTTTTCCATATTAAATATTTTTTTTTAAATTTGCTTCATGTGGAGATAAATTTAATACTTCTTGATCGCTACATTTGACCTCTTGCACTATATATTATATTTAGCTTTTTTTCCTATTAGTTATTTCTTTTTGGCAGATTTGTTGATTTCTTTCCATAACAGTTGAAAAAAAAATTCTTTATTAAAGTTCCTTAGCATGCTGCATTCAAATTTGTTGCACATGACCAGAAGTTGGTCTGTTTCACACTTGTAAATCTTTATTGAACTGGACTTATAAAATAAATAAGTCCCATGGGGTTCCTCGGCTGCTGATCAGTGTGCCAAATGCATACGAGAGAAAATAATGATGCAGGGCGTACGGGGCTCAGGACGCGAACCTCTTCTATTCTTGAGACATAGATGCCAACTTGATCGGCACATTGGATTGGAATTCAACATTTCGACAAGCTGGGACCCCATGGTAAAAGAGCCCCACACCAAAAATTAATTTTCAACGGTTAAAAGTTATTAACAAGAATACCCCTTGGTTATTTCCAATATGTTCTTTATATACACCATTTTTCAAAACAAAACATTTTCTAATAAACGGATATTAACAAAACTTTACAGAATTCATGCTAAGGTACCAAAAAAACCTAAAATTTTAAACTTGGTTCAATTACAAAAAGTATTAAACAATTAATGCTATTTTAAAAATATAATATTCCAAAATAATTTTTGGTGTTTGATTTATAGTGTGTTTTATATCACTTTATAATTGCAAAATGAAAAATTTAAAGCAGTAAAATGTCTCTTTATAGGCAGTTCACTTTTTTTAAAGTAAAACTTTGACTAGCCAACCAGTGGCATGCCCAGGATCTCATTTCGGGGAGGGGCGGTTTGGGGAGGGGTAAATACGAACCCTGAAAAGGGGTGTCTGGGGTGCGGCAGCCCCCAGCGGGGTCAAGAGCAGAGCCCCTTGTCAGGGAGGGGGACCGGGGGGCAGAATGCGCCCCGGGGGAGAAAATTTTTAATTTAAGACACTAAAATACACTAGCAATTTTAATTCCAGATGATACTTATCACAAAATATAAGGTTTTTTATACCTATACATTTAAAACAGGTGTTTAAAACGTTAATAAAAGGTTAATAATGTTTATAACAGTTTGATTTAATATAATATGCCTTAACTGTTTGTTGCACGGCATAATCGATTTGAAATTTAAAAACTAAGACAAATTGTGAATTTAAACTACCCGCGAAGCGGGGAAAATTTGGTTTTTTGACTGTTAATATGGTTTTCGAAGGCATTAGGAAAGTTTCTGTATTAATATTAAAGAAAAAAATTTTTCTCTCCCAAAATTCAAAAAACGTCGAAAAAATCCGGCTTCGCCGGATTTCGGGGGGGGGGGGGGGGGGCGGCCCCCCCCCCCCCTGGACACGCCACTGTAGCTAACAAATAATACCAGAATAACGGTAAACAAAAAACATACCAAAAAACACGCAAACTATAAAACACAAATTAAATTTTTTTAAAAAATTACAGTACTCATTTTTTTAAATAGAACCAAAATTTAAAACTTAAGTTTTTTGGTTCCTTAGAACGATTTCTATTAAGTTTTATAAATATCCGTCCAATAAAAATGTTTTCTTTTGAAATATGGTGTATAAAAAACAACAATGGATATAACCAAGTAAAGTAGTATTCTTGTTAATAACCGTTGGAAATTAATTTTTGGTGTAATACACTTTTTTCTCAGTGTGACCTAATACATCGATTAATATTAGTTAAAAAGCAAAATAAAATACATCATGAATTAATTAGTATACTGCATCTTTATACAACTACGTAGGTTTATCTACCTGAGCAATTTATCTAAATGTGCCTTAATGGCGAGAGGCCTATTGCAGGCGAAAACCAAAATAGCTATCGGGCCGTCCATGAGGGAACGATATCTTTCGCTTATTTCTTCCTTGAGATTACGCTGGTTAAGAAGTTTTGACGCAGCAGCGGCTGCTGGTTTTTTTGGCAATTCCTGACTGTTTGGCCCTGAGTAGTTTTGCGCAGAATTGGGCACCGCATGGTGGATCTTGGTCACAGCCGCGCGCAACTTTTGTAGCAGGAGTCGATTCTCTGCCGCCTGTTTGCTAATAGCAGCTTCCATATCCGCTATTTTCCTCTCCAGTTCCCCCCGTCGATCCTCAATGCTCTGTTGGCCCATTTGCAAATGCTAAAATAAAACACAGAATATTAGGAAATAATAACGTGCCATGCCCTCTCCTTGAAATCGGCAAAACTAGATTTTTTTTTGTAAAGGGGGACCCCGTTTTTTGTATTTTGAAAAAAAAGTTTTGCTTTAATATTAGTTGAGAAACATTCCTCCGCCTGCGTAATACGTTCCATCAAAAGCATATTATTAGTCAAACATCTAAATTTTCCCCCGCTTTGCGGAAAATTTAAATCAGCATTTCTTTTGGTTGTTTTTAGTTTTAATTGATTATGCCGTTTAATGGCGAAGACATAGATGTTTAATTTAGTTTGGTGACCAGGTCCACAACCAAAGTATATATCTACCTTATACATAGATAGGGAAAAGTATCGGTTTATATTTATATCATACTGTACTAAAGTACTATTATTTACAGCCACTATTTGGCAAGTACAATTAGTATCATATTACTGTATACAGACCTGTGCACGGTCTGGAAATGCCCCCCCCCGCTAAAAAATGAAAAAGTACCAAAGTTTCAAAGACGAAAGTACCAAAGTTTTTAATTTCAAAGACAATTTTTGAAAATTTTTTCGTGCTGTTGCACGATTTTTAATGTCATGCCTTTTTAAACCTAAAATTTTTGAAGTTTAACTTTAAAAAAAACAATGCACATAATAGCAAAAAGAATCACTTAGCGCGAAGCGCGAAAATTTTTTACTCTTTTTAATGTCTTTTTTACGGTATTTAAAAAATTTGGAGTATAACCCCTTCAAGCTCCCCTTTCAAAAAATTTGTATGGAGTACAACCCCCCTTTCCGAAATCCTGGATACGCCCCTGCGCCCCCCAAAATTAAACCCTGGGTACGTATATATTCAAAGTAGCGATATAAATTCATTTACTTACTGGAGATTTTATGAGATTTGGAGATCGAAATATTGCCAAATAGTATGTACCAAAACTCCACAGAAGAATCAAAATGAAGCCTAAATATGCGAAATAGCGGCGTCTGCCCATTTTTTAACACCTAGAAGGGCCATTTCATGCTAGAAAAAATATAGGAAAATCTTTATTTTCTTTCGCATTTTTGCATTAATCCACTGCTTATTTCTCCAAGCGCTAAAAATAAATTTCTTTCACGTCGTTTGGAATGATAAACACAGTATTATGGTAGGTAATGAGAAATTCTGTTTCAACCAGCCAACCTAAAAAAAGTAATAATTTGGTTACCGTACCTATATACGGTTTTTGCATCTAAAATTAATTTTATTCTAAAAAATATGTGATTTAGCATGAACTTCAAAAAATAACAAACGGACGCAAGTGAAAAGGGTAATGATAAAAACGGGAAGATAGAAAACTTGAATGAATCGAATTCGTTGATAGTGGACGGATACGGATTTCGACGAAATATGTAGAAAAAAAATTAAATAGCCAAAGCCTTAAGTTTTAAATTCGTATATTATCCCGAGATATCGACCATTAATACCATTAATTAATAAATGAAAAATACTTTTTTTCTGAAAAAGAAAGTCAACTACGGTTTGGTTTTTTGATTGTTTAAAAAAATCTAAAAGCTAGACCTTAGATTTTTTTATGGGGGAAGGGTCCAACGTCCAAGCCCCAAAAATAGAGATCATGATTGTTAGCATTTGGTACTACAAATCATATATGGGCACAGGGGTGTTGGAGGGTTTAACAACCCTTCTACCCCCCCCCCCCAAATTCTGAGATCAGGAGTTTAACCGACCTGAAAAACATAAGGTTCCCTCCTTACGAAAAAATCCGGCTTCGCCGGATTTCGGGGGGGGGGGCGGCCGCCCCCCCGGGCACGCCACTGGCTTAGCGGTCGAGTCCCATAATATGTTGCGGGTATACTTCCAGACCTGTGCACAGTCTGGAAATGCCCCCTCCCCCGCTTTATTGGAGGATTTGCCCCCCCGTTTTATTGCCCCCCCCGCCAAAAAATGAAAAAGTACGGTACCCTAAAATTATGACGCCATTTCTAACGCATGATGACGCCATCATCGTAAATTTTTTGCAGTTTTTAGCCTATTTAATGTAATTTAAGCCATTATAGACCTATTTTACCTTATTTTTGCTTTTTTTACCCCTTTATTCCCTTCTTTTTCTTTTCCCTTGCTTGCCCCCCCCGTTTTATTGCGCCCCCAATCTTTACAAAAATTTTGCCCCCCGTGCCCCTCCCGTTTTGAAATTGCCCCCCCCCCAATAAAACCCCGGGAGGGGGGGGGGCGAGCACAGGTTTGTACTTCACTTCAAATACCCCATTTTAAGCGTTTTTAGTTCTGGGACCCCACAAACTATAGGGGATTTTGGGGGGTATACCCGACCCCCGAAATTTGGGAGGTCCAAAACTTTTTTTGGGGGTATACCTCAAATCAAATACCCCATATTTAGCGTTTTTAAGACTGGGACCCCACAAATATTAGGGGAAGGGGAGTGTCGACTATAATCGGGATTTTGGGAAAGTACAACCCCAACCCGTGCCCACCTATGGGGCACCCCTCCCCCCAATTTTTTTATTATGACACCCTCCAGACCTGTGCACTGCCCCTCCCGGGTTTTATTGCGGGGGACAATTCCAAAAACGTAGGGGGCACGGTGGGGCAACTTTTTTGAAACGGATGGAGGCAATAAAACGGGAGGGGGCAAGCAGGGGGGAACCGGGATGGAAGATTTTGAAACCTAGAGGGGGTTCAGGTGGGGTCCAATTTCCGCAACAAAATACTTTTAAACCATTAAATGTTTAATAATAGTTTTTTATAAGATAATACTACATTTTATTGAATAAAAACGGATATTAAGGTATAAAAAGGGTGTAAACACATGAATTTGTGTTAAAAATTCACGTTTTTGGAAGAAAATTAGTATAAAAAAGTACTTAATATTTTCTCGAGAGGGGAGGGGGGGGTGAGATTTCAAAATCTAGAGGGGGATCAGGGGTAAAAAACTCGAAAATTTGGGGGGGAGGGGGGCCTGGATTTTATTTCTAGGGGGCCCCTAAAATTTCGAGGCTAGGGGGGTGGACCCCACCCCATACATGGGCACGGGTCGTCAGATGATAAAATTTGGGAGTTTTCAGATGCTAATAATTAAAAATTTTCTAGCGCCTCGCTAATCGCTCGGCGTCAAACTATAAAATAGTTTTGGTACTACGATTGACCGTGACCCCCAAAAAGCTAATTTTTTCCGCTTCGCTTAGCGGTCGAGTCCCATAATATGCATATTTTTTGCTATTTATCTTGCCTAATGTTATTGAAAAACTACAATATTTTAATAAACAATAAGTAATACACATCAAACAAAACAAACAATCATATTTGGTTGATTTGTGTTTGTGTATACATTAGTGTTGTAAAAAGAACTGATTTTGGATTATTTTAAGTAAAAGTAATTTTAAAAAATTTAATTTAAGTAAAGTAGAAGTAAAAAGAATTTGTAATTTTTAATTTAAGTAAAGTAAAAGTAACAACTATTGTTTTAAGTAAAAGTAAGAGTAAAAGTATAATAAAAGTAATTTTGAAACTGACCAAAACACTGATTTTTGGAACTCTAAAGCTCCGTTCTAAATTTTTTTTGGTAATTTTATGTAATCATTTTAATATTTTTTTTGGTAAAAAAATGGTTTTAGCGTGTTAGCGGTTTAACAAATTATCTTTTTCCATTCACTTTACAACAAGCCCATAAGGGAACCCACCCATTGAAATCTACATATAATATAAATAGACGTAATGTGTATGTATCTGTGTGTGTGTTTATTCCCTAACTTCTCTCGAACCACACAACGCAACGGGGTTTGAATTTAAAAAAAATTCATTGACATATTTATACTGGACAACACATTTTCACTAAAGGGGGAATGACCCTATGGAGTTTGGAACTTAAAAAATATTTGTCTTTGAATTGGCTCAAACTTATTGGAAAGAGTAATTAGGAAATTTATTGGAAAGAGTAATTAATTAGTAATGCAAAGCCAGAATATCATGCTTTTTTGGAAAAATGAACATGGGCATCTTTATACTGGACAACGTTTTTTCACTAAAGAAGGGAATGATCTTGTTTCCCAAGCACAAAACGGATTGGGCTAAATGAGATATCATTACTAAGCTTACAGTTCGTGGAATGCCATAAAAAATTGAATAATTCTGAAAAATTTTGCATGGACATCCTTGGCATGGACAACACATTTTCACCAAAGGGGTAAGCCTATGGTCTTTGGAAACTGAAAATTTTTTGTCTTTAAATTGGCTCAAACTTACTGATAATTAGCGTAATTAGCCAATGTAAAACCAGAATGTCATGTTTTTTGGTAAGTTTAAAATGGAAATCTTAATCCTGGACAACGTTTTCTCACTAAAAAGGGGAACGACCTTTCTCTCCAACCAGGAAAAGAATTGGGCTAAATGAGATATTATTGCAAAGCTTACAGGCTGGGGAAAGTCATACAGGTGTTGAAATTTAAAAAAAAATGCATGGACAACCTAACGATAGACAACGCATTTGTGCAAAACAAGGACATTATAAACTTTGGAAGATAAGAAATTTGTTGTCGTTGAATTGGCTTAAACTTATTGGCTAGAGTAATTATCGAATAAAAAGCCAGAATATTATGTTTTTTGGAAAGATGAACATGGACATCTTTATACTGGATAACGCATTTTTCACCAAAAGGGGGATAGACCCTTCTCTCCAACCGCAGAACAACAAATGAAGTATCATTGCAAAGTTTACAATTCGGGAATGTCATAAAGGGATTAAATGTTTAAAAACATGGACATTTTTATTCTGGACAACAAACACATTTTCACTGGAGAAGGCCCTATAAATTTTAAAAGCTATATTTTTTTCTACTCCAGCCGCCGGAGGCGAAATTTTTTTTAATATGCACTAAAAACTGCTTAAAAATCGTCCCCTGGTGTTTGCGTGAACTTACATTTCAATTTTGTTTTTTTACCTAATTTCTGCACAATTATGTCTGATCTTCAAAATTATCAGGCGATGAAATTGTATATAACACAACTATCTATTTTCTGATGTCTTTAAATTTTGCAAATGAGTATGATGTAAGTTATAATAATAAAAAATAACAGCCATTATCAAACCTACATATCTTATAGTATATGAGTTTTAACATCTATGAAGTATTGATTGCCATTCAATATCTGAGGCAAAGACACATACATGCCTTAGCTATGTATTGAATGGTACAATCCATTGAAATTAAAAAAAAACTAACAAAATGATTAGTGTACACTTCCCGCAAAGCGGGAAAAATTTCAGTTTTTTGAGGAAAAGACACATACATGCCTTAGCTATGTATTGAATGGTACAATCCATCAAAATAAAAAAAAACTAACAAAATGATTAGTGTACACTTTCCGCAAAGCAGGAAAAATTTCAGTTTTTTGGGTATTTTTATGCTTTTGGAACGCATCAGAAATGTTTCTGAATTTATATGTAAAGAAAAAATTTTGTCTCCAAAAACCATAGGTAAGAAAGGGGCGGCAGGGTAGGGTCCATCCATAGATGAACAAGGGGGGTAGGGTGGGGTCCACCCCCCTAGCCTCGAAATTTTGCCCCCCCTAGAAAAAAATCCAGGCCCCCCCCACCCTCCCCCCATATTTTCGAATTTTTTACCCCTGCCTCTAGATTTTGAAATCTGACCACCCTCTGGATTTTGAAATCTGACCCCCCCTCCCCTCTCGAGAAAATTTTAAGTACTTTTTTATACTAAATTTCCTTCAAAAAACGTGAATTTTTAACACAAATTCATGTTTTTATACCTTTTTTATACCTAAATATCGCTTTTTATTCAATAAAATGTAGTATTATCTTATAAAAAAAACTATTATTAAACATTTAATGGTTTAAAAGTATTTTGTTTTGAAAATTGGACCCTACCTGACCCTCCTCTAGGTTTCAAAATCTTCCACCCCGGGTCGACCCCCCCCCTAGAAAGCTAGGGGGGTTCGACCCCCCCTAGATTTTGAAATTTCATTTACCCGGGGTAAACACCCCCCCTACCTTTTTGACCGTGTTCATCTATGGGTCCATCCCCCCTAGCCTCAAAATTTTGGAACCCCCCTAGACGAAAATCTAAGGGGCCCCCTATCCCCAAATTTCCTAATTTTTTTACCCCTGACCCCCCTCTAGAATTTGAATCTGACTCCTAGAATTCAAAATTCGATTTACCCCGCGAATATTGCTTTTTCTAAAATTCTAGTATTCCTTAAAGAACAATATAAAGTATATGGTTTTGTGTTCCTGGCCCCCCCCCCTTCTTTTCGCTCCGGGCCCCCTAGAGGGGGGGGCTGGACCCCCCCTAAATAATTGATTTACCCGTTAACCATCCCCCTAGCTTCCCCAACCGTTCTCACCTATGCTCTATGCCCAAAATTCAAAAAACGTAAGGGTAAAAATCCGGCTTCGCCAGATTTCGGGGGGGGGGCGCCCGCCCCCCCTGGCTACGGCACTGGATATTAGTAAATGGGAAGCCAGCGTATTATTTTTTTTCGAAAAATCAACATGAACATATTTATGATGGACAACGAATTTTTTTCAAAAGTTGGGATGGACCTTTCTACTAAACTACAAAAAGGATTGAGCTAAATAAAATATTTTTGGAAATCTTACAGTTCAGAGAGTGTCATAAGCATAGATGTTTTTGGGGGGGGACAGAGGGGTGCACCCCCCCCTAGAGCCAAAATTTTGGACCCCCCCCCCCCTGGAAAAATCCCAGGGGGCCCCCCCTCCCCAAGCTCGAGAGCGGTCCGACCTACCCCCCCCCCCCTGGAAGGCTGGACCCCCCTCCCCCCCCCCCTCCCGACCAATTTGGAAGTATATTTTTTTATTATCTGTCAAAAACACAGGTTTTTAGTTAAAAACAGTGTTTAAATACACTTTTTAGGCCTAAATAGGCTGTTTTCATACATAAAATTCAATATTAGACCTAAAAACACTTAATTTATTGAGTTTAAAAAATTTGGCTGAAAAATTGGACCCCCCAGACCCCCCCTAAATTTGAAATCTCGCACCCCGGGTAGGACCCCCGAAAAATCCAGGGGGGGTCCGGGGACCCCCCTGGACCCCCCCCCCCCTAAAAAATTTTGGCCTTCCACCCGGGGGTGGACCCCCCCCCCTAGCGGACCCGACCAAAAACATCTATGGTCATAAGGGGATTAAAATTTAAAAAAAGCATGGACATCTGTATGCTAAAAAGGAATTTTTACCAATAAGACGGAACAATCATCCTTGCTAACTACTGAATAAAGGAGATATTATTGTAAAGCTTGCAAATTAGGAAATTATCATATAAGGATTAAATTTCCAAAAATTAGCAAATGAATTTAAGAAATACAGATATAATTATTTGTCAGCCATAGGACTGCCAAGGGCTACTTGTTACTTAAATTTTGATAAAATTAATTTAAGTATGTGCAGTAGAAAATCCTGGTAAGAGTAAAAGTAAAATTATTTCAAATTTCAAAAGTCGAGTAAGAGTAAATGTAATTGAAATTTCAAAAGTCGAGTAAAACTAAAGTAATCAAAATCCGTTACTTTTATTATTTTAAGTAAAAGTAACTTTTTACAACACTACATAGATCTTTCCTCCTCCTAAAATTTCCACCCGCCTATAGCAATGGCTCGGTTATTTTCTCCATAAATACTCTAAAAACATGGAGATGCTGCTCATTAGCTTTGGTTTACAGTCTGGGTGTATTCAAGGGGTCTGAAAAATCTTTAAATCTTTTTTTTATGAAATCCACACTCTGCCAATGTCTGCTAATGTATGTTTTAACTGAGAAAGAAAGTTTTTACCACTAAAACATTATATAATACGTTAGTAAGCCAAAAAAAGTGTATTATACAGTTTTATCCACGATTATCCCTGCTTTTTTAACCTTTTCAAAAATTAGGGAGAGAGGCGCTTCGCCCCCGCTCCTCCCTCCCCACCTCCCGAAATATTTTTTGTACTGAAATCAGTCCCTCCCCTC